>APFE030076387.1:52322-82647 GCA_000404065.3 Pinus taeda | reverse complement strand
GGGAGAGGGGGAGAGAAGGAGAGGGAGAGGGGGAGGGAGAGAGGGAGAGAGAGAGGGAGAGGGAGAGAGAGAGAGAGGGAAAGAGAGAGGGAGAGCGAGAGAGAGAGAGAGAGAGAGAGAGAGAAAGAGAGAGAGAGACCATATACAAATAAAAATGTACCCCAATTCATTGCCCACATTCTTTATTCCCACCCACCTTGATATGGAAGTCCCCTAATGTTTAGTATAAGAAACACAATGAGAGACTATCAACATTATCTCCACTTTCGATTTCACTTGAAAAAAAAATTGGTAGGTTGCATGATAACTAGAGGGTATACCTGCAAAAATGACTAGGGTAGTCAATGGTGGAATCAAAAGTGATGTGACTCCAAAAAAATTATCCTCCATCAACACATGATGAAACCTTCCATGTCCAATAATTAGCTGATATTAGAAATATCTCCACCTCGAGTCTATCATCATCCATTTTATGTAGGAACATCCTTATCAAAAAGAAATTTGCATCAAATTATTTCAATTAGTAACTTAAGAGATAGAATAATTTGTTGTGACACTACCTTGCTATTGCATTGTTGCTATGAAACTTATGTTATTCTATGGTGCATTTCTATTGAAGTTCTATAGAGCATGACTTATAACTATTCCACATGTCTCAAGGGGATCGTGATGGATCAATAGAATATATATGCATATAAGAAATGATTATTTAATAAAGAAGCAATGGTTATATAGGTAACTAGACAAATAAGTTATGATTGTCTATGGATTTGAACCATTGTGATTGTTCAACATCCAAACAAATGATGAAGGGACGAGGAAAATGGCTAAGGAAACTAAAACATTATGACAATTCAACCTTCCAACCATCATTTAGTATTTTTGAATGGGAGATAAATGTAGTTGTTAGTAGAGAAGAGAAATGTATGAATGAGAGAGAAAAAACAATAGGGCATAGCCATGGAAAGAAGAATAGATCATGCGACTGGAATACAAGGATCTTGTGAAGCTAGAATAGATGGAATAGAGGAGAAAAAATAATTGTTTGAGTCTAGTGTGAAATAGATGGAGTGTATCTCAAGGAATGGTGCAAGATAAAATTTTACTCTAATATGTAAGGGAAAATTATGATGTGTGTAGGAATAAGAAATTAAAATCAATTATCTTGTCTTGTCTTATCTCTTATGAATTTCCTCAATTTCATCATTGCATGTCTTTGTTCTAATTTATGTTATGGTATCATATAAATATTTATGCATTGTATGGGAAAGGATTGAGTGGATGTAGTGTTTGTGTACTGATAGTAGTGACCTTAGCATTAGGTGGTATTATATATTATTAAAGATCTTGATATTGGCTCCTTGTTAGTGCTTAGGTAGTGCATGGTTATAGTTGGATCCGTGAGGGGTTGTTTAGTGAAATTGTTGGAGGGAAATTTGTCAAAATCTAATCTTGGATAAGGATTATAAATGTTGGTTAGGTTAAGGGACACTAGACAAGTTTTATGAATGTTGTCATGTAGAGAAGGAGCAACACAAGGAGGTGCCAAAAATAAATGATCAAAGGAATTGAGTGTTGTTAAATGCAATGTAGTAGCTACTAATTCCAATTTTCCTTATTCCTTAATACTTTCTTGTGAATATTATTTATCTTATTTTGTTTCTTCATTCAATGTTTTCATAAAAAAATATCAAGATAAAAATAGTAAAGGCAATGGACATAGATATTAGGCTCCAAGCCAGGCAAAAACCCTTCAAGGGAAAAACCCAAAATATCTCTTCTCTTCTTATAGAATTTGATTCAAATGAGACAACAAAGACCCAAACCCTAGAACATGTACTTCTCCAGGTACCAATTTATCCCTTCTAGTAGAATCAAATCACCACAACTTAATCCTACATCAATCTACAACTTCGACCACAACTTTGGCCCTATAGATACTATAGAAACCCTAATTTAGATTCTTAAACATATCCTTCTATAAGCAAGACATATCTTCCCAAGGTCAACAAATTCAAAAAAAGGTATTTCCTTTTCCAACAACTTATTACTACAACTCATCCTACTATAATTACAACTTGTAATTTCAGCCTTCCTAGAAGATGAAGAAACCCTAATTATTCACGCGTGTGAGAGAGATAGAGCTCCAAAAATAAGTTTTGTCCCTTATTTTATTCTTCTATACTTCGCTCTTCTTTCCTTCTTGCTTCCCAGATACAAATCAAACTTCCTTTATTGAGATCAAACTTATGAGTGAGTGAGTTTCAAATAAGGTTGAATCTTCTCCCTTATATAGCCTTTCCAAGGGGTTGGATTCCCTCATTTAGGCCACCATGAAGTTTTCAGGGACAACTTGTACTTTGGAGGTTTCCAATACTTTCTAAACTCAAAATAAATTCTTTTACAATACATATTTTTCCTAGAAGGATCTTATAAACATGATGTTGACCCTGTTGACTCATGACAATATATCATATGACCTAACAAACCCTAGAAACATGAAGAACATGATTTTACCTAGAATACCGTCAATAATGAGCATGGAACCCATGCTTTAAATTAATAAATTTTTCTTCTCTTTTTTTTTTTACATAAGATACATATTGAAATGAGTAAAATAACAATTATGAAGAGCAAAACTAGTTACATTTCCAACACTCCCTCTTAACTAGGGAGGTATTCATAATTGAATATAACATTATTCTCAAACTGAATATTTCTCATAAGAAGATTTGGATTGATAAGCCAACTGTAAGCATTAACATTATAACTAACATTGTCTTTCAAGGCCTAACTAGAAAATCTCAACTCATTCAAGAGAATTATGCTAGGAGGATTTATGTGTGATAGCGCACTATCTCTGCAAGGAACATAACCCATGTAAATGTTCACAAGGTATATCCTTTTAGAACTATTCTTATCTTCAATTCTCAATCCTCAAAGAATATTTGTCCTTTTTGACCACTCTTATCTTGGATACATGTCCCATCTTCAAAGAGTGTCAGTACCTTTCCTTTCTTGGATGCTTTGTCCTCAATGAAACCACAAATTCTTGTCCAATCCCCCGCCATTTTCTCTACAAGGCCTTCACTTAGACTTACATTTTTTAGTCCTAGTCAAGTTCTTGACACATGAAGAATATAATACACATGTGATGTCCATCATCACTCCCTCTCAACAAGAGATGATATCCCTTTACCTTCTTGACTAAGAAATAGATCCTTTCTCCTATTCAAGGAGACTCCTTTGCTCCCTCTCAAATCTAGAGAAGATTCCATACTTCCTTTCTATTCAAGAATTCAACATCATAAGACTTGTATATTATCTTCATAAGAGTACCAACTTCCTATTCTGTATAGTTGCATGGGTCCCTCTTTCCTTCACATCTCATTGTATCGTGCTTGCTTCATTCTGAGGTATCATGGAGCCATCTTCTTTCTTTAATCTTGTGATAGGATCCAAGTCATCAATCTTGCACATCACTATCATCTTTTCCTCATCAATAAAGGCATTATATTGAGCCTTTCCAAACTTCAAGTTGATCATTTCTCTTTCATGAAATTGATCTCCTTATTATTGTACAAATTTGACCTCCAAGTTATCTTATTGCACTTCTACCTTTTAATCCAAATATGAGCACATCTTGAATTCATAATTTCAAAAATCATATGTTGAGATTACCTCAACAATCATCACATATTATTGCAATATCATTCCAGGTAGAAAAACAATATGTTAACTAGATAACCAACCAAAAATATTCATATTATACTTACCTCATCATGATACCTTTCTCATCAAGGCATCAACATCCTGATTGTCCTTCTCCACACAGACCTTCCTTCATGAATCAAAGTGCCCAAGGATTGAACTTGATTACCAACTCAAAAAAATAATTTTGGAGATTGTAGTAGATGTTGATCACCATTCTATATATTCTACAGAGAAAATATTAATCCTTTATTCATTCATCTTTTAAGCTTCATATAACCATACTAAGCATATTTCATGACCAACTTCTTTTACGATATTTTGAATGCATTAATCCTACCCAAGAGTTAATTTAAATATGCAATGTTATGATTTCATTCAATCATCTAATTATGTGCCCTAAAATCATTCTGTAACATGACCAACTATATTCCTTCATCCTTAAATAGTATTGTTTCCATAGAATATATACTAACATTGTCATAATTATTCTTCCAAGAACCTTCCAAAATGATGGTTCTTAGATGATCATGATGATCCACCTTAGCAAAATGACTACTTCTAACATTATGCTAGAATTCTTGGATGAACAATAATATGAAAAATTGTCCCAAAATTCTCAATTAAAAGACTAAATTATTCCTATAGAGAAACAGAATGCTATGATCACATGCTTCTATCTATGATACTATGCATTTAAAAAACCAAAATCTCTTAGAGGAAACAATAATGCATGTTATTTTAAAGAAAATACCAATTTCCTAAAGAACCTAACAAGGAGGATGCTTTCTTAAATAGTAAATATCCTTGATATCTTCTTTCTTCAGCTTCTTCTCGGGTCCTCCTATCTCTTCAGTTGTGTTCTTTCCTTTCTTTTGTTATTCTACTTGTTTGGACAAACCCTCTTAAAGTGTCCATATTTATTGCATCCAAAGCATTGAACCTTGAACATATATGGCTTCTTCTTGGACTTTCCAAACCTTCCCTTCTTCAACTTCTTTTTTCCTCGCTATGGAGGCTTGAGACTATTCATTTGATTCGATATCATCCCTTTCCTTGATTCTTGTTTGTTATAAGATTCATTTAGCCCACAACTCATCAAAATGAGTTGATTCTTTCTTAGAGTATATTTTCGTTGCAAAACTGCTCCATTCTGGTGGCAAATAATTTAGTACAAATATGATCATTTCATAATCATATAGTGTCTCCTCAAGCCTATACAATTGATCTATTATTTGAGAAATATTCATAAGAAAGGAGGTCATGTTCTCATCCTTTGATTTCTTTATTTTATATAGCTTATTCCTCAAATAAATATTTTGTCCTAATGTACTTATAAAGTAAAAATTCACTAGATTGTCATACATATCCTTTGAAGTCTTCAATTTATAAATAAATGGAACAAGATTATCCTTAATGGATTCCAAAATGATCCTTTGTGACCTTACTTCCCATTTATTGTATTTTTCTAACTCTTGAGTCTTGTCTTTTCTAGGTTCAATGACTTCCCCAAGAACATATTCCATTACTTCATGTTTTGTAAGTGTCAGGTCAATCCTTTTCTTCCATGCTAGGAAATTTGTTCAACCAATGAGCCTATTTGTTTCCTTGTAGACAAAACCCATAAGACCTATAGATTCAAATGTAAAATAATATGATACTTTTCAATAAATATTCTTTCCTTCTTTGATGGTGTCTCCAACTATCTTGATGCTTTCAAGATCTTCAAAGAGACTTAAATGATGTCCTACAAAGATGTCTTATAGGATACCTTAAACAACAACTTCCAAGAGTGATGACAAATGTCTTCTAATGATCCTTTGAGTAGATATCCTCCCAAGAGACATAAAAAACTTCTTTTAGTATTCCTATTCTGGATTTCCTTTGAAGATGGATTTGTGTAGTCTTCTACAAGTGATTCCCCTTAGCAAACCTTTCTTGTGTCCACAAGATGATCCTACCAACTACCTTCTTATTCACCTTATCTTTGAACCATGTCGAAGAATGTGATTTGGTAGCTAATAATTTAGATTTTCCTTATTCCTTAATACTTGCTTGTGATTCTTATTTATTTTCTTGTGTCTCTTTATTCGATCTTTTCATCAAACAAATATCAAGATCAAAATAGTAAAAACAATGGACACAAATATTAGTCTCCATTCCATGGAAAAAACTCTCCAAGGGGAAACCCCATAAAATTTCTTCTCTTCTTATAAAATCTGCTTCAAATGAAACAATGAAGACCCAAAAACTAGACCAAGTCATCCTCTAAGTATGACATAATATCTTCCAATAGAATTGGATCACCAAAGCTCAATCCTACATCAATCTGCAACTTCAACCACAAATTTGACCCTGCAACTTCATCCTACAAATTTCAACCTGTAGCTACTATGAAAACCTTAATTCAACTTATTTGAGAGATCCTTCTCCAATCAAGACAAATCTTCCAAGGTCAACAAAGTCACAACATAGTATTTCATTTTGCAGCAACTTGATACTACAACACGTCTTACTGTAATTTAGACGTCTAATTTCAGCCTTCCTAGAAGCTGCAAAAACCTTGATTATTTTCATGTGTGAGAGAGATAAAGCCCATAAATAAGCTTTTTTCCTTCTATTCTTCTTCTAGACCTTTGTTCTTCTTGTATTCTTGCTTCCTAGCTACAGATTAAAATTCCTTTCTTGACATCAAACTTGTGGGTGAGTGAGTGCCAAATGAGGTCGAATCTGCTCCTTTATATAGACTTTTTAAGGGGTCAAATTCCCTCCTTTAGGTTGTCTTGAAGCTGTCAAGGTCGACTTGTACTTTGGATATTTCCAAGACTTTATAAACTCAAAATAAATTATTTTACAATAAATATTATTCCTGAAAGCGTCTTATAAACATGATGTTGACTCTTTTGACTCATGACAATTTATCATATGACCTAACAAACCCTAGAAACATGAAGAACATGCTTTTACCTAGAACACCATCAATAATGAGCATGAAACACATGCTTTAAAATAAAAATAAAAATAAAATTCTGCATAAGATACATATTGAAATGAGTACAATAACAATTATGAAGACTAAAACTAGTTACATTTCCAACATTGAGAAGGAAAATAGAATATTTTGAAAATAGAAGACTTAAGGATGCTATAACATACTCAAATTCAGGGGATGGCATTGAAGAAGAGAGGAATATTGAGGAATTGAACCAATAGTATGTTTAATATCCTTTATGAAAGACAAAGGTAGTGAAAAGGTGGAAGTTTCATGCTATGATGGTATTTTAAAGATTGAGACTCTCATTTATTAGATAGGGGATCTCAAAAGGTACTTTGAGTAAAAGAATTTTCATGGCTCAAATTGTATTCAATTTTCCATGACCAAGTTAAAGAGACATGTTTCACATTGGTGGGATGTTGTACATAATGATTGAGTAGACAACAAGTAAGAGAATATTATGACCTGGAGGATGGTTGTGAGTAAAATGAAGGGGAAATTCCTACTTTCTAATTACCAAAAATTTCATGTAAGAAAGTATAGAACTTAAGACAAACTAAGAAGATTGTGCAAGAGCATACTTAAAAAAAATTAAGCTATCACTCAAGTTAGGGACTAAATAACTAGAATATCAAAGGGTAACAAGATACATGAATGGAATGAAGTATGAAATTCAAGATGAGATGAGAACACATTTCTTTCACAATGTTTATGGGGACTATCAAGTTGCCTTGAAGGTGGAAGATAATATTTGTTTGAGTATCACAACAGCAATTTCATTGAAAAGGACCTAAACAAAGGGGCGAAGCAAGTACTGTTATAGGAAATGAAAAGGAAAATAAATACACTAGTGACCAAGGAAATATAAGATAAAATGGAACTAAAAGAGGTAGAGTATTTAGAAGAGGAAAATGTAATGTTGACATGCTAGAAATTTGTCAACCAAGGGGTCTCCCTAATGTGAAGTCCCAATTAGACCTCACACCATTTGGAATAGGAGCCCCATCCAGAGTATCAGACCAGTTTCCATGTATTCATATATATTTTCCTTGTCTCTAACTGTTAGCAAGAAAGAGGAATGTGAGTGTGCCTTCAAAAAGAAAGTAAGTGTGCATAGTAAGTGTTCGCTTGTAAGTGTGTCAAAGTTATTCTACTACAGAGGAAATAGTAAAGTGAGCCTCTAAGAGAGAGGTAATAGTAACACACAAATAGATACATGCATAAACAAGAAGGGTCTATCTACCATACAACAGAATAGTCCACAAAATATGTGACGGTCATTACAACCAATGAATGAGAAATATATGTCTAGTATCCTGTGGAATAATCCACAAGGATGGGACAATAATAACAACCATTACAACACATTCTTAATATGATAAGTACTAAAATAACCGAAGTAGTTCAACTACTTTAGCAAAGATGAATGAAAACATGAAATATAAACATCCACAAAATATTCTTACAAATATTCATAATCCATGCATGAAAAACGTGTTGGTCATGAAGGCTTCTATCATTAAGTAAAAATTCCAAGACACATGTATACAATGAACATCACTAGCTTCAATAGTCAAGCATTGGAGCCACTCCTTTCTCCTCAAAAGAGAACTATCTTATCTCTCTAAAGCCTTGCAGGAGGAGCCAAGGTGAAAATCTCTTTGTTGATACAATGAGGGTGTATATATAAGCAAGAGGCGATGCTTCATCTTCCTTATGACTCTTTGACTAGCCTCATGAATGTTTAACTTCCTATGACTTTTCCAATTTACGGGACTCTTCATATTATGAATGTGTCCTTTGGAATTCCACTTTACAATACATTTTGAATAGGTAATTACATAATCCACAATAATTATGTGGCATATGATGACTTATGACAGCACATGACATGACACTGATGACATGGACTGCATGATGATGTGACAATGCCTATATGTCCTTCTTGTTGCTTCTTTCTTTGTTTCTTCTTGAAAATATGGTACATGATCTTCTTCTTCCTCTTCCTTAGGACTTGAATATGTGGAGTTTTCCATGTGATCTTGATCTTGATCGTCTGTTATAATCTGTTGTTCCTTTGTCTTCTAGCTCAGTGATCATATTATCTCTTCATCTCCATATGTGTCTTCTAGCATGTCCTCCTTATCCATATACTTCTTCATCACCTTTTCCATAGCATGAAAGAGTACCTACATCTGAAATCCACTCATGACAAGATGACATTAGTCCTGTAAACCCCTAGTCTAAGATGGTGCATATTGATCCTTTGACTAAGCCGGAACCGAGCGAAAGGCTGGGAAAGAGGCTCATTAACTATGCAATTGTGTAGCTCAGGTAGTCAGGGGTGATGCTTGAGCCCTAAGAGTACACAATGTGTAGTTTAGGTTGGACTGAGGAAGAAAACTACACAATCTCGGAGCTCATTATGACCAACTGAGGGGATTTGCACTAGATCATCCTATTTCATAGTTCTAGAGGACAAAGGAGCCCATATGATTAGATAATTTCACAGTTCAATAGCTTAGGGTTGAGGCTTAAGCCTTGAGACTGTGCAATACATAGTACTGACAGGGCAGGAGAGAGAAATTGCACATGTTTTGGAGTGAGCGAGCTAGGATAAAGGAATTTTTCACTATTTCAGCCAACTTCGTAGTTCTTGGAGGCAAAGAAATCCTAGTGATTGTGCATTTTCACAATCCAAGAGCTCAGGGTTTGAGCTTGAGCTTAGATATTGTGCAATACGTAGTTGGGGCCAAGCTGGAGGGCTGGATTGCTCAATTATGGGAGCCAAATATCAAGCTTGAGCATTACAACTGTGCATTGCACAATCCTTGGAAGCAATAACTATGCATTGCATAGTTTCAAGGGACAAGAATACAGCTTAAGGGTTCATGCTACGTAGTGCGTAGTTGAGGAAGGTTGGATGAGGCGAGGCTACTGGGAATTTCCAAATTTTGGCTAAGTGTGGGACCAAAGAGACTGATGTGAACATTGATATGAGTTTACTATCATCACACACTCAAAATTATCTGATGACATAGCAAAATAAATCATTTGGAACATATTAACAACATATTTCCTTCAATGTGACAACTTTGTGCAATAAATGTGACACTAAAGGTACACTTTGCGATGACCATGATGACACTCGTGTGACAATGCTTAAAAATTTGGAAATGAGTGTGACAGATGTCTTCATGATAAGATCAACTCATTCAAAAAAAACATAACCTCTGGAAACCACCAAAACAAGCTTATGTACATTGTGCGACACTTAACATGCGAAGAGACGATAATTTCTAAAGTTTGAATGACTCTTGTGATATGTGAATGAAATGAAGATAACACATGGTAGAGCAAAGACAACATGAAAAAGAAACTAATTAAAGTAAAATCAAATGAAAGTGATAACCGAAAAAATGAAAATGACACTCGCGAAAAAAAGGTGCGTGGAAGTGGCAGTTTTGCAAAACTCACCGAAATGGAAGTATAAACACAGCTAGAATGTGATAAATTATCATTGTCAGTATGCACTGACTGTCGATATGGATTGGATATCACATAGGCACAATCTTGATGGACCTTTCTATGCTTGTTCAAGATTGGATAAAAGAATGTGCTCATGCACTTGTTACATATTAAGCATGTGTGAACAAGTGACTTCGACACTTCTGATCCAAGAAGGGAACTCAAAAGCATAAACTATCTAAGAAGTGACTATGGAATAACCAATCACAAGATATACCATAGGCTCCAAAATTTGAGTGTATGAAAAATTTTAGAGGGTGTTTGTCACAGCGACAACACTCAGTGACACACTTCTAAAACTCTAATTTCTCTACCTTGGTCAATTATTTCATGCAGGTTCTATTCTTTTAGGAAGTATTCATTCATTATTGAGATTACCATGGCTTCCCCACTTACCTCGTGCATAAACATAGTCCCCTTCATTCCTTTACTTGGTTAAACAAAAACATAAGCTCAACAATCACACAATGTTTCAAATCAGGATAGGGTAATGAAATTCACGAGCTTTAGATTTTCAAAGTATAGCTTTTCATCTCTAGTGTTTCTCGGTTGTCAATAGGATTGGATAGTACCCCGACAGAGTCACTTCAACAACACAAACATTTCTCCACTGTCAGTGAGACTAGGCAGTACCACAGAATATTTTCTTTCTTCACCTCTCTGTGTAGGAAGCCTTTCTCTTCTTTCACCTTTATTTATCTATTTTTATAGGATTGTGCATTGACACTTATTTATTTCATGGGCAGAAGAGGGATCCTGACATATTGAGAGAAGGAGAGGTTGTACCTTCATAGAAGCACATATGAGACCTCTAATATTGGTTTACTTGTTTATATTTCCCCTTCTCCTTCTCTACTTGATTGGATTAGCCTAAAAACTAAAACATAAAAACCTGGATTGTAGGCATGAGGTTTCTAGAATAGACATGGAGGTCATGGTTTGACACAAGGCTTTCTTAACACAAGGATCGTATTTTTCTGTTGGAACATAATTGATGAAGCAAATGTAACCAATACAAGGAAGAAGGATAGATAGTTAGCCAAATGTTGTAGTGTTACATAGTCCTTTTCTATTTTTCCACATTCCCTTTGAGCCAATAGAGAATATTCATGCACGGTCTCACAAAACAAAAAGAAAGAAAATACACAACAAGAAAACAAACCCAGAAGACAAGATAGAAAATGGCTAAAGAAAAATATGATGTGAAACCAAAACTGGAAAACACAAGACAAACTACAGGGAATGAATGTAGGATGGATGTGTAGGTAAATTAAAATGTAGCTAGACCAAGTTCGGGGTCACTTCTAATGGAATTTCCAATGTAGCCACTATAATTATTCCTAACCTACAATCACAAATATTTGATTGATTACAACAAATATAAAACAATGTGCAATAGAAAAGGTAAGAACTTGAATAGCTTGCACAAAACATTAAAGGTCTTTCCTATCAGCAGAAATATAAGACATAGCCACCACTTCTAACGACTTTGTATTCTTACCTTTTTTATGAGAACCATCATTGAACTAACCTCTTAATCTTCCTACAAATGTGTCTCCATCAGCATCGAACTCCTTAGCAAGCATGAGGAAAGATCGAAACTTGTTATTTGTGACAAATCTTTCCAGGTAAGACTGCTCCAGCCATTCAACAATTGGATTGTAAAATTCATGATAATCCTCTTGAAAACCCCAAAATATTTAAAATATGAATTTTCAACTAGAGGAATAGAATTACGATGAGAATCTTGTGAGGGAAAATAGATTCGATCATATTCAGTAATCATGTCAAGATAGTGAGGACCTAGCATAACGAACAATGAAGGCTAAAGTCCCTCAACTTCTTGACTAGTATCATGAATATCAAAGGATGTATAACAAATATCATTGGATGTGCTGATGGGAAAATAGTAAGTTAAATGACAGTCATTAGAGACAAAATCATGATCAAATGGGTTGTTTAAAGCATCATATTCCCATTTTGTAATTAAAAAAGATAAATCAATTTGAATAGCTCTGTGGATGCTTTGAATAATTGAACCAACTTCCTCATAGGGTGAATATGACAAATCATTTTCCTAGAACTAGTGATGAACTGTACAAGCATCGTAATTATCGAAAGAATTTAAAAGGGATGTTAGCATGAAAAACACATAAGACTAGTCAGGAAATAGTGAGTGAATAATAATTTGATTTGCACGATAACTCGTGCATTCATTATGACAAGAGGATTTCATGTGCCATATGGAAATATTTGCAATACAACATTTGTAGGAAAACCATGAGTCAATTACCAAGAAATGAATATGATAGGCATGATTCCTTCAGCAAAAGATAGTCTTTGAAATGATCATATACACAATTCCATGGCTCTATGAGAGATACACATTCCAAATCCAAGTTTGATGTGATATATTTGCATGAAGATGAATCAATTGAAGAAGATTCTTGAATCTGATCAGAAACCAAATCTCAAAATTTTGAGAGATTACATCCAAAATACCAAACATCTTTCAAAAAGAGATTTACATAGAGTGAAACCATGCAAAGAGAAGGATTATGCGAGAGAAACTAGATCTGACTTAGTTCATGGGGCTTACGAGTTCGTGATACTCTAAAATAAACATCAACGGAAGTTGAAGTGCCTCAACTCTCTGGAAAGTCCCAGAACTTTCCAGGATTGTAAAATCACATTTTGAAGATTGAACCAAATCGTGCATGGTTTCGGGATAGTTGTTACCACTGGTTTCAATAAGGACACTGATCATCATATGGAAACCATCTTTGTCACTGATTTTAATGGATTTTTCAGCTTCAACAACCAGATTACTCAAGTCAAAATGTTCTTTTGATCGCAAATTCAAAGATGAATGAATGGAAATTTCATGAGAAAGATTATTTCAAGAGTTGTCTTCATGTAAGAGAAGAGTTGACGAGGGATGGGAAGAGTACTCAATGATTTGATTCTTTTCATTTGCATCATGGATAATCTCACCACCTTGTTCTAATTGAAATGTTATCTCTTCAGATGAAGGACTTGAAGAGCATGAGGTATATTTGTCGTGAGTAGATTCATTGCCAATAGTAGAGCACAAGGGATAGTGTGATGAAGAGGAAGTTTCGATAAGCACATCTTCTTTGACCAAATCATATTCTAGATCTAAAGTAATGTATTCATGAGAAACCTTAATATCAAATGATGCACCTTGGAATTCGTGATCGCATACATCAACAAATTCATTGTCATTTCAATGATTGTATCACAAGGCTATGGATTGATTGAAAGAATTGATTGCATTTGATTCACTACCAAGATTAGCATATTGAAAATCATTCAAGAATGGAAGTGCACCATCTTCACATGGAGGATTTTGGAAAAAAAGAAGAAAGATTGAAAGCATCTTCACCTTCGCGTTCTGCTACCTATGTAATGTGACTGCCTTGTATTCGATCGCAATTTGAACCAGCAACTCAAATATTGATAGAGTGTGAAAAGCTAGCTAGTAGAGTAGGTTGATCAGGCAGATCATGGTACAAAGAGTTATGGCATGTAGATGATAGAGGATAATTAAAATACATATCATATTCAAGACTAGAGTTATGAATAGAAACATCATCTTGTGGAATGGAGGAGTTAGTCTTCACCATGGTCTTCATGAGCCATTCTAGGATTTCCTCCATTGAATCTGAGTCATGACAAGCATAAGAAGAATGAGAAGATGGATTAGGGATTTGATTTACGGATTTTGCAACTTTATTATCATCACATGGAGACACCTTCATCGGAACAAGAAAAGTAGGAGGATAAATAACAAAAGGAGCAGTAAATTCCTCCTTTGAAATTAGAGGTGTCTCATGATTCACAAGAATTGGGAAAGTAGAAACATCAGGGGGTTTAGGTTCACCATGTAAAGAGACATGAACCAAACACTGAAACTTTTGTTTAAAGAAATACCAATCCACATCTTCGTCAAGAAATTCATAACAAAGGTGAAGGAATCGATTAGAGAAATGCTCAACTGATTCATTGGGCTTCATTCTTAACTTATTGATTCTTTTATAAACATTTTGTTAATCATACCTATTAAAGGCTTGATAAATATCATGGAGGAAATGATGGAAAGAATGGATGGAGGCGAGTGGTAAGGTATGGAACCATTGACTAACACAACCTTCAAGGGTGAGGAAGAAAAGCACACAAGCAAACTCTTCATCATTGATTTCATGAGATTCACAAAATTTAAGAAAATCAGAAATGTGTGCAGTTATGGATGCTCCATCCTCACCATCAAACTTTGACTAAAAGAAGTGATAGAGAGGCTCATCAAGGATTGAAAATTGATAAATGGATAAATTAGAGAAACACCCTAGGAGTAATATATGAGGATGAGCCATTTGATATAAGAGGTTTAAAATAGACTCAATGGGCACAACTTATAATCTTCCCTCCTTCTAGTGCCATTGTTGACAATGCTAGAAATCCATCAACCAAGGGGTCTCCCTAATGTGAAGTCCCAATTAGACCTCACACATTTGGAATAGAAGCCCCATCCAGAGTATTGACCTGGTTTCCATGTATTCTTATATATTTTCCTTGTCTCTAACTTTAAGCAAGCATTAGGGATTTTTGATGTCTAAAATGGGCCTCTTAAGGAAATTATAAAATAATAGTGGAAATAATTAAATAAGATTAGATTACATCATCAAATTTTAGAGGGAAAAAAGAAAAAAATACTTTTCAACTTATCTCCCCATGAGTTTACTCAAATTTCGAGTGGCAACACTCGTTAGATGCAAAATTTAATTCCTCATCCAAGGAGTACCCATGTTGCATACTTTCAATGGACCCTACTACACGAAAAATTAGAAATACTTGAAAAACATGGTTGCAATCACATTTTTTCATGTAACAGGGTCCATCGAAAGTATGTAACATGGGTACTCGTTGGACGAGGATTTAAAATTTTCATCGAACGAGTAATCCCACTTGAAATTTGAGTAAAACCTTAGGGGGATAAGTTGAAAATACGAGTTGAAAAAGTAGTTTTGTTATTTTATTATTTTTTAATATTTTTACTTTTTTACTCCAAAAATGGTGAATCGCCCCCCATGGTTGACGAAATCAGCTTGAATACTATTGGTTCTTATAAATTTTACTTTGGTTGTACATTTTTAGACCTAAAAATTCCCCGAATGAGAGAGGAACGCATGCGTGCCTTTGAAAAGAAAGAAAGTGTACCCTGTGAGTGTGCAGTTGTAAGTGTGTCAAAGATCTACTCTGGAGGAAAAGAGTAAAGTGAGCCTCTAAGAGAGAGGCAATAGTAACACCCAAGTAGAGACAAATGAAAACAATAAGGATTCATCTGACATCCAACGGAATATTCCACAAAAGATGTGACGGTCATTACAACTAATGAATGAGAAAGATTTGTCTAGTATCCTACGGAATAGTCCACAAGGATGGGACAAAAATAACAACCATTACAGCACTTTCTCAATATGATAAGTACTAAAATAATCGAAATAGTTCACCTACTTTAGCACAGATGAAAGAGAACATGAAATACAAACATCCACAAAATAGTCTTACAAATATTCATAATCCATGCATGAAGAATGTGTTGGCCATAAAGGCTTATGTTATTAAGTAAAAATTCCAAGACACATGTATACAATGAACATCACTAGCTCCAATAGTGGAGCATTGGAGCCACTCCTTTCTTCTCAGAAAATAACTAGCTTATCTCTTTAATGCCTTGTGGGAGGAGCCACGATGAAAATACCTATGCTCATATAATTAGGGTGTATATCTAACTAAGAGGTGATGTTTCACCTTCCTTGTCACTCTTTGACTACCCTCGTGATTGTTTAACTTCCTATGACTTTTCAACTTTACATGACTCTTCATATTCTGAATGTGTTCTTTAGAATTCCAATTTACAATATATTTTGAATAGGTAATTACATAATCCACAATAATGATGTGGCATATGATGACTTGTGACAGCACATGACATGACACTCATGACATGGATTGCATGATGATGTGTCAGTGCCAAGTTTTTCTTCTTGTTTCTTATTTCTTTGTGTTTTCTTCAAAATATGGTACATGTTCTTCTTCCTCCTCCTTATCACTTGAAGATGAGGATTCTTCCATGTGATCTTGATCTTCACCTTTGGTTATTGTCCGGTGTTCCTTTGTCTTCTTGCCTAGTGATCATCTTATCTCTTCAGATCCATATGTGTTTTCTAGCATGTCCTCCTTATCTAGCTCCTTCTTCATCACCTTTCCATAGCATGAAAGAGTACTTGCATCTTCAATCCACTCATAACAAGACGACATCAGTCCTATAAACTCCTAGTCTAAGATGGTTCATTGATCCATTGACAGAGCCGGAACCAAGTGGCATGCTGGAAACGAGTCTCAGTAACTGCATAATTGTGCAACTTAGGTAGTCAAGGGTGAAGCTTGAGCTTTGATACTACACAATTCGCAGTTCAAGCTAGACTGAGGAAGAAAAATGCACAATGTTGGAGCTCAGTGTGACAGGCTGAGGGGATGGGCACTGGATCATCAAATTGCACAGTTCTAGAGGATAGAGGAGCCTAGGTGATTGCATAATTGTGCATTTCAAGAGCTCAGGGTTGAGCCTTGAGCCTTAAGACTGTACAATGCCCAGTACTGACTAGGAAAGAGAGATAGATTGCATAGTTTTGGGAGAAAGTGAGCCAGGCTGAAGGGATTTTTCATTGTTTCAACTAACTCTGTAGTTATGGGAGGTAAATAAAGCTTGGTGATTGCACAATTGTGCAATATAAGAGCTTAGGGTTTGAGCTTTAGGTGAGAGATTTCACAGTGTGCATTTGGGGCCAGCCTGGAGGGATGGATTACACAATTATGGGACCCAAAGGCTAGGCTTGAGGACTAGAACTGCATAGTGCATAGTCCTAGGAATCAGGAATTGTGCATTACACAATGTTAAGGGACAAGGATGCATCTTGAGGGTTCGAACTACACAATGTGAAGTTGAGGAAGGCCATATGAGGATAGGTCGTTGGGAATTTCTGAAAATTGGCTAACTGTGGGACCGAAGAGACTAATGTGAATAGTGATATGACTTGACTGTGATCACACACTTGAAACACTTGGATGACATGATAGCATAGATCATCCAGAACATGTTAACAACATATTTCCCTCAATGCGACAACTTGGTGATGACTTTATGACAAGTGTGACACTAAAGGTACACTTTGCGATGATCGTGATGGCACTTGTGCAATAGTGCTTGAAAATTTGGAATTGAGTGCGATAGATGTTTTATGGTAATATCAACTCATTTTCGCAAAGATAACCTATTGAAACAACCAAAACAAGCTTCTCTACATTGTGGGACACTTAACATGCGAAGAGACGACAATTGCTAAAGTGTGAATGACTCTTGGGATATGCGAACGACAATGAAGGTAACACATGTCAGAGAAAAGAAAACATGAAAAAGAAAATCATTAAAGTGAAATCAAGTGAAAACGACAGCTGAAAACATGAAAATTACACCCACAAAAATAAAGGTGTGTGGAAGAAATAATTTGCAAAACTCATCGAAATGGAAGTACAAACGCAACTAGAATGTGAGAAATTGTTGTTGCCAGTCTAGATTGACTGCCGCTATGGATTGGATATCGCACAGGCATAATCTTGATGGATCGTGTTATTCTTGTTCAAGCCTACATAAAAGAATGCACTCATGCACTTGTTACAGACTAAGCAAGGTACTTTGACACTTATGATCCAAGAAGGGAGCTCAAAAGCATCAATTGTCCAAGAAGTGATTATGGAACGACTAATCGCAAGGTCTACCATAGGCTCCAAAATTTGAGTGTATGAAAAATTTTGGAGGGTGTTTGTTACAACAACAACAAGTAGGTACATTATTACTTTATATAGATGTGGAGTAGAGGGGCATAAGGCATAAAAATGTCTAGAGAAGCATAATGTTGGAAAGAAGAGGTGAAGCTTGAACATAGGTCACACATTCATGTGAGGAAACAATTGTTAGAAAAAATGTAATGGTCCTTTACTAGGAACAATATGAGAATTTAACGATCTAGAGGATGTTTCTTAAACCTGAAAGGAAAATAATACTGAAGAACCAGAATAAAGAAGGAAGGATTTCAATACTAAATTTAAGGTTAAGGGAAAATGTTGTAATATGGTCATAGATGCTAGAATTATAAAAAATTATGTATCCATGGAGGTTATAGAGAATTTATAGTTGAAATTTATTCCATATCCCAGTCCACACCAAAATTTATGGTTGCGATTGGGACAAAAAGTGACCATGATAGATCAGTTCTTGTTGAATTTTCAGATTGGAAGCTTTAGGGAATAGGTCTTATGTGATGTAGTATAGATGGATGCATGACATCTACTACTTGGAAAACCATTTTTATTTGATAGGAATATTTTCCATGATGGAAAGAAGACTACTTATGAATTAGCTAGGGATCTTCCAAATTAATAGAATAAGGCTCATTTCTATTTCTCCATAATGTTGAAACAAGTATAGGAAAGTGGGAAGACGAACTCTATACCATTGGAAATTCAGCTTTATTGAAGGAATTTGTGGAGATTTTTTTGGATGAATTTTTAATAGGATTACCACCTGTGAGAAGTATATCACATAAAATTGACTTGATTCCAAGGCCCAGTATGGCTAACAAATATCCTTCATGGATGAATCCAACAAAAAGTGAAGAATTGAATGGGTAGGTTCAATAGTTACTTGACAAAGTGTCCATTAAATATATTTTAAGTCCCTCCACTACATTAGTAGTATTAACAACTATCAAAGGAGATGAATAACAAATATGTATAGATTCATGAGTTATTAACAAGATCTTTATCAAGTATAGGTTTTCCTTACCTAGAATCGAAGGCCTAATGCATTCTTTGAGTGGGTCCAACTACGTTTCAAAGATTGACTTTAAGAGTGGATATCATTAGATTTGGATAAGGGTAAGTGATGAATGGAATATATAATTCAGGAAAAAATATGGATTGTTTGAATTGTTGGTCATGCCATTTGGATTAACCAGTGGTAATAGTACATTCACGAAAATTATGAATGAATTCTTGAAACCAATTTTGGTGAAATTTATTGTTGTGTAATTGTATGACATTTGTATATTTGTTAATACCAAATAATGAACCCTGAAGCAAGTGAGAAAGGTATTATAGTAGTTGTCGAAACAAAAACTACTAATAAATTTGAAAAAGTGCATGTTTTTAAAGTAAGAGTTAGTATACTTGGGATATGTAATCTCTAAGAAAGGCTTGAAGATGGATCCTGAAAAGGTAAAGACCTTTTTGGATGGGACAATGCCTAAGTGTTTATTTGACATGAGAATATTTCATGGATTAGAAAGCTTTAATAGGAAAGTTATCTGAAATTTAAATGATATTTGTGCACCACTTACAGAAGGTATGAAGAAATAAAATTTCCAAGGGAAAAAAAAGAGCCATTAAATTATTTGAAAACATTAAGAAAAAGGTAATTAAACAACTAGATTTTACACTTTCATATTTTAATAAGGTGTTTCAAGTCGACTATGATGCAAAAGGTTCACCAATTGGAGCATATTTGTGTCATGAATGGAGAACAATTTCATTCATTGGCAAGAAGCTAAATGATTCTAAGAAGAAGTATTGTGTTTAGGATTAGCAATTTTTTCTATTGTACAAGATTTGAATAAATGGTGACAATAATTTCTACTAAACGAGTTTGTCTTATTTACTAAACATAAGGTGTTGCAATTAATCAATAATCAATATAAGCTTAATTATAAGCATTCCAAATGGATATATTTTTTGCAAAGCTACACATTTATTTTGAAACGGGGTCTAGAAAATAAAATAAGGTTGCATATGTGTTAAGTCAATGGATAATGTTGTTAAATACTTGTTCAATTGAAGCCATGAGCCTGGAATGTATAAAGGAGTCATATGAAGAGGATACAGATTTTTGAAAAGCCTAGAAGGCATGCAAGGCACTTTGGGGTATTGATGGAACTCTATATTTATTATTTCACATCCAAGAGGGATTCCTGTTTAAGAATTAGATTTTATGCATTAATTTGATCTTGTTTCACCTGAGTCTTGTGAAAGAGCTGCATGGTAGAGATTTGGATGGACGTTTTAGTGTTGAAAATACCCCAACATTAGTGAAGAAGAGATAATTTTGTCCCATCATCAACAAGGATGTTAAGAAATTTATTGTGTTGTAGGATTTATCAAATAGTGAAAGGAAGGAGTCAAAACACAAGTTTGTATACTCCACTACTAGTACCTAGGAGGCCTTGGGAATATGTATGTATGGAACTTTTTTGGGTATTTCCTACAACATAGAATGGTTGTGGTTTTGTGATGGTCGTAGTAGAAATTTTTTCAAAATTTTCACATATTATACCTAGTGCAAGAAAATTAATGATGCTACTAAAGTGGTTGTTTTGTTCTTCCATGAAATTATGAGATTACATGGACGACCATGGAGTATCACCTCTAATAGAGATAATAGATTCCTTAAACATTTTTGGATGATGCTTTGGAATAAATTGGGTTCCAAGTTGCTGTAAAATTCCACATACCATCTACATACAAATAGACTAACTAAAATGGTATACCAAACTCTTGGGAATTTGTTGAGAAGTTTGACTAGAGAAAAACCAAGACAATGTGATTAGTTTTCACACATAATGAATTCTCTTATAATGATTGAGTTAATAGGCTTGTAGGAAAGATCCCATTTCAAATTGTTTATGGAAGGTCACCAAAGGGAGTTATATATTTGGTTAAATTTCCAAATATGCAAGATAAAAGGAATGTTGATGTAAGTGAATTCATAGAGGACATGTAGGAAATTCATGAGTAAATAAAAGAAGATATATAATAGAGAAATGCGAAATATAAGCAAAGGGTAGAATTGTGAAGGAGACAAAAGGATATTGAAGAAGGAGAGCACATTTCAAATTATTAGAAAGTTCCCATTTCAAATTGTTTATGGCAATTCACCGAAGGGAGTTGTATATTTAGTTAAGTTTCCAAATCTAGAAGATAAAAGAAGTGTTGATGAAATTGAATTTGCAAAGTACATGCACACAATGCATGAGCAGGTCAAAGAAGAGCTACAGTAGAGAAATGCCAGATATAAGCAAAGGGAAGATTTGTGGAGACAAAAACTATTTTGAAGAAGGAGAGATATGATGGCACATTTAAGGAAGGAAATATTTCCGAAGGGTAAAGATAGTAAACTCGACTACAATAAAATTGGACCATGCTGAGTCCTGAAAAAGATTTATGATAATACTTATAAATTGGAGTTACCAGATGAATTCGGCACTTCCATGCTATTCAAATTTTCTACCTTGTATGAGTTTCACAAAGGAGAAAGGGATGACAAAGGATGTGCCTTGGATGAGTGGAAGAAACATTTTCTCACTAAGACAACTAAATAATTGGAGAAAGTCTTTGCAAAGAAAGTTAGCAGAAAAACTCGAAACAAGGAGTATTATAAGTATTTGGTTAAGGGGAAGAATAGAGGTTTCGAGGATGCGTCATGGGTTTCAGAAGAATAATTCATACACTTCTAAGGACCTTCCTCCCCTATAATGGTTTAGTGGTATCCACATGAGATGGAGCTCATGTTTTGTTATAAACGATGTCTGATTATGGGAGCATCCTTGGCCAAAAGCAATCTACATCGATTGATTTTAGTTAGTAGCATAGGAGATGGAGTAATTTTTCAGGACCCACCTTGTTTTTATGTTGTTGCAACATCATTATTTCAATACTTTTGTTGCAATACCACCCTATGATTATGTTACTACGAACTCAATGTTGTTTTGTTCTACATTATTGTTAAACTTTGTAGAACATGACTTAGAACAACTACAAAAGAGGAGATATAATGTGTTTTTGAGTCTAATGTGAAACAAACAGAGCATATGTTGAGGCATGGTGCGGGATAAAATTATACTTTGATTTGTAAGAGAAAATTATGATGTGTGTATGAATAAGAAATGAAAATTGGTTCTTTTGTTTCTTGTGAATTTCCTCAATTTCCTCATTGTATGTACTAGTTTCAATTTCTATTATGCTAGCATATAAATCCTTGCGTGTTATGTGGGTAGAGACCAAGTAGTTATAATTGTTGTGAATTGACTATAAAGACCTCAACATCATGTAGTCTACAACTTGAATATCACCTTTCATCATGGGTGGAAAACCCTGTCGATGCCTCGGTAGAATTTTGTAGCTCCCTTGCTCTTCTCAAATCTTCTAAATTAAAATACAATATTACCAAATATTACTAAACTTTAAATTTAAACAAAGTCTTCCGGTAGAAATCACATGAGAGAATTTTTTGGCCGACACGTTTCGAACCAACAAGTGTGGTTCATCATCAAGACCAGATCAAGATGCAGACCATGGTAAAAGCTTAAATATCGAGCAATGTAGAACATAATTAATATTTAAATTATAACATAAAACATTTTGTATATTGATCTTATAATATTTATATATTTACAATTTTTTTTTTTTTTTTTCCAATAATTTTTTTTACTTATATGAAGGAATATCACAATGCAATTGCAATGAATGATGAGGTTATATATAATGAATCATGAAGGTCTGGATCACCTTTAAAACTCAACTTTTCATGAGATATGGTCCACTTTGGGGCCCTTAATTTTGGAAAAGTTCAATACTCGCAATCCACTATCTCCACATAACACTAAAAAAGTATTTGGGATAAAATAAAGGTATGAAACACTTGATTGTTGGCTGTCCAGTTAAATTGTTTGGATGGGGCCATGACATTTAGCTTTTTCGAAATGCTAAAGCTATCAGGAGACAAGCGTTACTATCAAATACTAAGAAATCACACCATGGATAATTGTGAAAAGCTTGGAGAATTTCAAAATTTTGATTTTAATATAATTGAATAAGAAAATATAAAGGTATTAAGTAGTTAGTTTCGTGTTTTTTTAATTAATATTTAATATTTTTTTTAATAACTTTTGTTATACCTATCTGAATAGGTATAATCGAATTTTATTAATAATATTGTCTCTTTGTTTGTTTCCTCTTTTGTCATTTGGTGAGTAGGTTCCTAGGTTTTAAACAACCTATGCACAAAGTGACATTGTGGTGTGTCTTTATAAGTTTTTTATATATTGAATTGATCTTAACCTTTTTTGTGTCCTTTGTTTTTATTAATAAGTTTTTCACATAGGTGTCTTTTGTTTTTTTGTGTCCTTTGTTTTTATTAATAAGTTTTTTAGATGGGTGTCTTTTGTTCTTATCGATAAGTTTTCTAAATATTAAATTAATCTTTAGATTATTGTAAAACATTATCTTAACTTTTTCGGTGTCCTCCGTTTATTTTAATTAGTTTTCTATATTAAATTAATCCTTTGATGGTTGTTAAAAGTCATTTTAACTTTTTCTCATCTCGAGTGAAATTTGAAAAAAAGAAGAAAATCATTTTTATATATATAATAGGTTTCAATATTTTAAATATATAATTATATAATATGTTTATTATATAATATTATGATTTTTTTTATTTATATTTATGTTTTAGGTAATTAATATATTTGAATTTCCAATTATTAATTAACAAAAAATAATAGCTATTTTTGATTACGTAGTACGTAGATTATGTAATAATTTAATATAAAAAATTTAAAATTTATAACTTAACATATATATATAGTTATGTTTAAGCAAGGGACCATTTGTATAATAGTTGTAGCTACGGGAGGCTCAAAGAAAATCATATTTCTAAGATCACCAAGGTGGTTAGGAAGGCTATCAAGGATTCTAACCTTAACAATAAAATGAAGAAACACCTTTCTCCAGACAATGAAATTATCTCACAAATCTACGGAGCCCCCAAAATTCATAAAGTAGGTGCACCCCCCAAACCCACTGTCAATATTATTGGGGCTCCCACATACGAATTAGCCAAATATGTTGTGAACACCCCGGCTTCTTTGGTTGGTAAAACCAATTCATCCAACAACTTCCAACTAGTTACCGTATTCTTTCTCTCAACATACCATTAGTTGATGAAGTGATTCATCGGAATCCATCTTCGATCGATCTCACTCTTCCCTTGGAGTGTGAAACCCATATCACTCAGGTTGATGAACCATTGGTTGATGAAGTGGTTGACTCAATTATATCTTTGGTCAATCCCACTCTCCCCTTAGAGAGTGAATTTAATACCACTCAGGTTCTTCATGTTACTTTAGATTCCACCACAAAAGGGGGCATTTCACCCATTTCTACGGAACTCCCTCCAAGTACAATGTTCATTTTGTTTAATTGGAATAGTCTGGCAGAGCCTCATCTCCCATCTTCCATCCCTTTCCAAATCATTGTAAAGGCTTTTGATAATAACATGCATTGCACTATTATAGATGAGGGTGATTCTATTAACATTTTATCCTCAACCGCTTGGAAATATTTGGGCACCCCTCAACTTATGTCTTCTACTTAGAATCCGTTGGATTTTAACAAAAGAGCCAACAAACCTTTAGGGATCCTTCCTCAACTTCCAATTACATTGGAAGGAAAATTTGTTTGTATTAATGTTATGGAAGTCCAAGGCCCCTTGGATTTCAATTTACTCCTTGGGCAAGACTATGTCTATGCAATGAAAGTTGTTGTGTCCCCACTCTGTCATGTGATGTCTTTCCTCCATAATGGAAACATTGTGACTATTGACCAGCTATTTTTTGGTGCCCTTGATATGACTACCAACCATCCAACGTCCTTGAATGTTCCTTATTGCAAGTGGTAATCACCACACCAAAGGTTAATTATGTGGAAACTTGTCCCATGTCTTCATTTAGTGATGAAAATGAGCCTCTCACTGTATGATCAACCTTTTTTGACATAAATCTGATAGCTATCATGGTGAGACCTTCAATGGGGACATTGTAACCTAATCTTCCTACCCCTATTGAGTCCGTTCACATGTATTCCTTCCAGAGTATTGTTCTTCCATCTGATGAATACCTATTGGAAGGCGTGATTGAGGTGTGTCCCTTGAAATGTATTCCTTTAGGAGCACTTTCCTCTTTGAATCCATAAAAAGGTGCCATGAGCATATTTATTTTCTTGTGTCAAGCTCATTAAAAAATGAAACAAGGTGTCATGAGCATAGTTCCTTTTCTTGTGTCAAGCTTGTTAAAAAATGAAACACGGTGTCAAGAGCATGGTATTTTTCTTGTGTCAAGCTCGTTAAAAAATGAAACAAGTTGTCATGAGCATAGTTCTTTTCCTATGTCAAGATCATTAAAAAATTAAACATATCCCCCTCTAATTGATTCAAGTATTTGACTAAACCTGATAATGTTCAATAGTGTCTTTCACTTGAACTTGTAAATGAACCTTCATTTCATATGCCTATTAGTAACTAGTAGTCTACTTGGGTAGATGAAATGAAGCTTGGGGACATGTTCCTCTAGTCATCATGCTAGAATTAAGCCACTAGCCTCTGCCATCATGTTAGGGTCATGGGAACTTATCTCAAGCACAATTTTTTCTTTGTTTCAAGCTTGTGTAAAAATGAAACTTATCTTGAGCTTAGTCTTTGTTCCTTCTCATGCTCGTAAATACATGAGAATAAGTTATTGAGTATAATTTTATCACTTTTTCAAACTCATTAGGATAATTACAAAAAATCGACCCCTTAGAATCCTCTTTAAGCTCTTTTTAGACTCTCTAAATATGAAAATATTGTCAAGTAAACTTGCTTCTTTCAAACTCATTAAATTATATGAAGAGATGTCTACCTAGTATGAGTTTACCCCTTTTACAAATTGCATAGACTATTTATGAAAAAGATATACTTTGATCAATAATGGTCAAAAGAGTTCTCTCTGTTGGGTGTGGAGCCTGATTATCACCTTTATTCAGAGGTATCACCACGTTCGACCCCAGTTCGTAATGAGGTGGCAACGTCACCCATTTGATCACCATTAGAGGGGTCCATGGGGAGAAGCCTTGTAAAATATTGTGATTTCATAGTCAATCTAAGTCGTTCGTTAGGCAGATGATATGACAATAGAAGTTATGTTTAATTTAGGGTTTTATTCCCTAGAATACAACCCCTCACTATATATGAGGGAATTATATTACGGTTATGCATATGTGTATTCTAAGAGAGAAAAAGAGAGGAGATTGTGTGAGAGAGAAGATTAAAATAACAAATTTTCTATAGGTTGTATCTCTTCATTTTGCTAGATAATATAAAAGGAAGGATTGGCTATTTCTATGTGGGTGTAGCCCAAAATGGGTGAACCACCTATATCTATGTCCCTCTTGCTTTATGCATTTTTTTTCTATGTTTGTGTTTATGCAATGTTTTATGTGTTCCATTGCTCGGTAATATATAATTTTATAACAACTGGTATTAGAGACAAAGGTCTATTTGGTTGATAAACTCACAGGGGATAAGGGTTCCTTGTTCGAGTGGGAGCAACGGCGGATGATGGTAGGTTTAGGGTTGAGAAGTTTAATGGCCAAAACTACTAGTTGTGGAAGATACAAATGGAATATTATTTGTATCAACTATCAAAAATATTTGTACCTACCATTGAGCAGAAAAACAAATAAGCCAATGAGTATGATAGACAGAGAATGGGAGATTCTCGATAGAAAGGGACTTGGAATAATACGGTTGTGCCTAGTGGTGTCAGTAGCCTTTAATATTTCAAAGGAAATGACAACATATGGTTTAATAAGGGAATTTCCAAAACTATATGAAAAAACATCAACCTCAAACAAGGTATTTCTTATGAAGCATTTATTTAATATGAAGATATCAAAAGGTGGATATGTTGCTGGTCATTTAAATGAATTTACAGTTACTAGTCATTAAGTTCTGTAGGGGTATATTTTGATGATGAAGTTAGGGCTTTGTTATTTTTGTGCTCATTTCCAAAAAGTTGGAATGGTTTAGTTATGGCCATTAGTAATTATGTATCTAGATAGAGTACTTTAAAGTTCAATGATGATGTCGATGCAATTCTTAGTGAGAAAATGCGACAGAAGAGCTATAGTAATACATTAGGTATTGCTTTGACTGCAGAGACTATGGGAATAAAAATGGAAAGAGGAAAGAGCCCAGGATATCGTAGTAAGTCAAGGAAAGGTAGATCGAAGTCTAGATCAGAGATAGTGTGCTAGAAATGTGGGAAGAAATGTGGGAAGAAAGGACACCTGAAGAAAGACTACAAGTCTCAGAAGGGAAAACAAGGAGACGCACAACAAGAAAACAATCATGAAGCATATGTGACAGGTGATATGTTGCAAGATGCTTTGATTCTTTCATTAGAAAATATTAATTATTCTTGGGTGGTAGATTCAAGGGCCTCATTCCATGCCACACCTGATAGGAAACATTTTCATGATTATTTTCAAGGAGATTTTGGACAGGTTCGTTTTGGTGATGATAAACCCTATAAAATCATCGGAATGGGTAAAGTTTTCATAAAATAGCATAATGGAAACCAATGACTATTGAAGGAGGTAAGGCATGTTCTAGATCTGAATAAAAATATAATTTCAACAAGGAATTTGGGAGGTGAATGTTGTTTAACTACTTTTACAAATAAAACCTGGAAGGTCACTAAAGGAGCCCTCGTAATAGCAAAAGGAGAAAATGTTGGTACATTGTATTTATGCAATGGTATTTTTAATTATGTTAATTATTTAACCTCCATAGGAAAAGATACAACATTGTGGCTTCATAGGCTCGGTCACATGAGTGAGAAGGGGATGCAAATTCTTCATTCAAGAAATTTGTTTCCAGGTTTGAAGCATGTTGATTTGGATTTCTGTGAGGATTGTGTTTGTGGAAAACAAAAGAGAGTCAAATTTCTTATAGTTGGTAAAGAAAAGAAGAGTGAAAATTTATAGCTTGTGCATACAGATGTATGGGGACCTATTTAGGTATCATCTCTCAGTGGATCTCACTATTATGTTACTTTTATTGATGATGCAATCAGGAAAACCTGGATTTATTGTATTCGAAATAAATATGATGTATTTGATACTTTTAAGAAATGGAAATATGTGGTTGAGAATGAGACAGGAAAAAAGTTGAAGTGTCTCAGATTAGACAATGGAGGTGAATATTGCAACAAAGAGTTTGGTAAGTATTGTTAAGAGCATGGAATTCGCATAGAGAAGACAGTTCCAGGAAAACCACATGAAAATAGTGTGTCAGAAAGGATAAACTGACAATCATGGAGCGTGCCAGGCAAATGAGATTGCATTTAGGATTGCCTTCACAATTTTCGACAGATGTTATAGATACTATTGTTTATCTAATAAACAAAGGGCCTTCAAGTTCCTTGGATGATGACATTCCAGAGGAGGCATGGACATGTAAAAGGGTAAACTACTCATTTAACTTTCAGTTGTGAAGCCTTTGTCCACATTAATAAAGAAAATAAAACAAAGATTGAGGAAAAATTAAAGAAATGTACCTTTATTGGATATGGTGTTAATGATTTTGGTTATCATTTTTATGATTATGAAAATCACAAAATCATTAGGAGTAGAGATTTCAGATTCAATGAAAGGGTCTTGTATAAGGATCAAATTCAAGAAAAAAAATTGGAAAAAAGAAAATAGAGAATACACAGTTCTTGATGAGATCACTGAAAAATTAAAGGTGTCTAGAAATCATAATGATCAACATCCACAACAACAACAACAACCACAATAGCAATAGGCACCTCAAACACCTGAAAGTGGTGTTAGAAGATCTACCAGGATAAGTAGAGCCCCTGAATGATACTCTCCTTCATTATATTATGTATTGTTGATTGATTATGGTGAACCAGAATGTTTTGAAGAAGCAATACAGGTAGAAACCAAGAAGAAGTGGGAGCTAGCCATGAAAGAAGAGATGGACTCCTTGGTACATAACCAGAATTGGGACTTAGTCAGGTTGCCTGTGGGTAAAACCAAATTGTTGAATAAATGGGTTTACAGGTTGAAGGAAGAAGATGAAGGTAGAAAAAGGCATAAAGATAGACTTGTGGTGAAGGGGTTTACACAGACTAAAGGTATCTACTTTAATGAAATATTTGCTCTTATTGTTAAAATGACTTCAATAAGAACTATTTTAAGTCTAGTAGCAACAAAATATTTTCATCTTGAGAAGCTAGATGTAAAGACAACCTTTATCCACAGGAATTTTTGGATGAAGATATATATATTTAGCACCCACAAGGATATGAGGTCAAAGGGAAGGAAAAACTAGTGTACAAGTTGAAGAAGATCTTGTATGCCTTAAAACAGGCTCCAAGGCAATGGTATCTAAAATTTGTCAAGTTTATGTATGAACAAGGTTATACTAGATGTCACTTTTATCATTGTGTTTATCTCAAAAGGAAAAATGATGATAGCTATATTATATTTTTATTGTATGTAGATGACATGCTTGTTGTAGGGTCTAAAATGCAAGAAATAAATGTGCTTAAAAGGAAAATTGGAAAATTCATTTGCTATGAAGGATTTGGTTGTTGCAAAACAAATCCTTAGTATGAAAACAATTAGAGACAGGAAAAATCGTAAATTAAAATTGTCTCAAACTCAGTACATACAATAGGTATTGGAAAGATTTAAATGCAAAATGAAAAACCAGTTAGTACACCTTTGGCTAGCCATTTCAAACTAAGTAAGGAGATGTGTCCCAATACTCAAGAAGATATGGATTATATGTCTAAAATTCTGTATGAATCAGCAGTTGGAAGCCTAATGTATGAAATGGTCTGCATAAGGCCTAATATTATTTTGGCATTATGTTTCTGGTATGGTTATATGTTACAGATGTTGTACTTGATGGCAACACCCATGGCATGGCTCTCAATATGATGAGAATTAAGAAGTACGCAGGAGAAAAGTTCACGGAATTTTATGCATAGAAAAGTTTATAAAATTTTATTTCATGTGGAGAAAAGTTCACGGAATTTTATGCAGAGAAAAGTTTATTTCATGTGGGAA
>APFE030076387.1:5861-32798 GCA_000404065.3 Pinus taeda | reverse complement strand
GCTTTGTCATACCGTTAGAGCTGATTATGTTTCCCGGTTTCCCTGCAATACCCCTTAATTCAACTTCCTTTCCTTCCACAGAAAATATCATGAAAAGTTCTTGAAAATTAAAAGCTATTGTACCCAAGGATTGTGGCCATTGGACTCTTAGTACAACATCAGCACCTCCCATTGGAATGGAAAGCATTGGGCTAATCAATACATATTCTCCCATGGATAGCTTGATATTATGGCATTTTCCAGAGCAATTTATCATTCCTCCATTTGCAACCATCACTTGACACTCTGGTGCTAGATATAGGAAGCAATTCAATTCTTTTTCTACCTTACAATGAATAAAATTGTGGGTACTTCCTGAATCAATCAACACTATTAACCTTTTCTTCTTGAATTGTCCTTCTATCTTGATGGTTTGAGGAGTGGTAATTCCAGCCAATGCATTACAAGATATGGTCAAATTCATTTCTTCTTTATCTAGGCTTTGCTCCTGGAGTATATGCTCTTCTTTTGACATTTCTTGCTCCTTTTCTTCTTCCTCTTCAAAATCTATGTAGAAATTCAAAATCTATGTAGAATAATTTCTTCTCAGCACACTTATGACCTTTAGTGTATTTTCTATCACAATTGTAACAAATCCCTTTTGCTCTTTCTTCTTCCAATTGTTGTGGTGTCAACCTTATAGGTTGTGGAAGGCTAGGGGTAACAACACTTCTATCTTCATAGCTGTGATTGGTATGCTTCGTGGTTGCCATAATTTTTCTTTCCATTTTTCTTGCTAACCTAAATGCCTTCTCTACTGAATTAGGTTCCCAAAGGTGAACATCATGTTGGATATTATCCTTTAAATTCCCTATGAACACATCAATCCTATGCTCCTCTGGAATATTTTTTGCCCTTATATTCAATTTTTGAAACTCCTCAATGTGCTCCATTATTGAACCCTTATGTTTGAGACTTATCAATTGGCTAAAAAAAGTGTTGCTTTTTGTATCCTCATAATGTGCTGTCAATTCTTCCATAAAAATTGCCCAAGTGATAATTTGTTTACGAGAGCAAAGCCATTGATACCATACAAAATTTGGATTCCAAATATAAAGTTTCAATACGTACCTTTTGTGTGTTTTGCACATTATTGAGATCAAAAAATTGCTCCATCTGTAATATCCATGTTGCGGGATCCTTGCCATCAAATTTCCTCATATCAATTTTTGGAATATGGTGGGTCTTTGATCCAACATTAGAGTCTATGGAATCATGATTAACATTTTGTTTTTCCTCATCATGAGTTTCCTTTACTACCCTTTCACCGTTAGTGACCATTTCTTGTAGCAACTTATTCATATTTATGTTCAATTCTGCCATCTCATCATCCATGCCATCCATTTTAGTGTCCATGCCATTCATCTTAGCTTCTAAGCCTTTCTTTAAACAATCCATCTTAGCTTCTACACCTTTCTTTAAACCATCCATCTTAGCTTCTACATATTTCTTTAAACCATCCATCTTAGATTCTGTTAATTTTTGTGCAAGTGACACTTGTTGCACTTGGTCTCGTAATTTTGATATATCATGTTGCATTTCTTCCTTTTCTTCATGAGTCATGCTAGAGCTTTCAGGTTGCTTACTAGGTGTTTGCATTTTCTTTCCTCAGGGCATCAATTATCGATAATAATGCTTTACTATGCCTTTTGAATTCTTTCAAACTAATTTTTCAAACCAAGCTTATGCAAAAATTTAAAAAAAACTACACACCTCTTTTTCACTTTGTAGGAGCTTGATATTGAATTTAATGTATCTCTATAATTTTGGATCATCCAGTTCTGTAATTGCAACCTATAGTAGCCCTCTATGTCCTTTTTCCAATGCCACTAGTTTGATCCAAATTGGATTCTCCAAGAACGAGTTATGCACAATCTCCCAAGATGACCTGATTATAGACATTTCCAGAAGAGCGAACTTGTATGAAGTACCACGTGTCACTGTTGCAACCTTTGGCTCTGAAAAGTATATACAAGAAACTAAAGTCCGTCCTCTTTTTGTACCTTCTTAAAAAAATTCAATTCGATGCTCAGAGAGAAAGTTATGATGATTTCCCCAGGTCACTTGTTTGGAATGCAATTCAAGAGTCTGCAAAAAGACCAACTTCCTCATATCATATCTCCGCAAATATAGCGTGAAAAGCTCTAAAATTCAGACCCCAGGTTCAGTGTGAATTCCTCTCAAATGGTTTTTTTTTCTCACTTCTGAAATGTCGCGGAAAAAATTTATAGCGAAAATGCCACAATGACCTATTTGGAGCAGCGAAACCCTAGAATACAAAGCTCTGATACTAAATGTTATGAAACCAGCTCACAAAATTATAGAAAAGAGAGATCAATGCCTTAGAATTTAGCCTCTTCAAGGAGGCAACCTCCTTTACATTACACAAATGAACAATTCTTGGATGATTCAAATGACAAAACCTCCTTTATATATATAGGAGTCTAAGGAGTCACAATATAACCCAGCCGACCTAACAATAATAATATAAAGCCACAAAAATAACAATAGAGGGATTCTATGGGGCACAGTAATAAAAATATGGGGACAGTAGGGCACAAAAATATTAATAAGGGATAACTACAATTGTAATGTGTTAACTACTAGTATTATAGGGACCTAACATTAAACTATTGGGAGACATACTCTCCACCATTGTCACTATGCAAGGCTTTTATTTTCTTTCCAGATTCTTTCTCTACCAAGGTTTTGAACTCACAAAACCTCAAGAAGGTTTGATCCTTATTTTGCATAAATTAAATCCAACATCTATGAGAAAAATCATCAATAAAAATAACATAGTACCTTTGTTTAGCAGTGGAGGCTGTAGAGAATGGTCCGCAAACATCTATGTGAACTCGCTCCAAGATTGCTCCAACTCTACTATCTCGATCCGGAAAGGAAGACTTCGCATAGTTACCCAAGGTACAACCTTTTCATGTATTCGTCTACTCCAGTTTTCCCTTGGGAAGTCCAACAAAAATCTGTTGCATGATCTTCAAGGCTCCATGGTGCAAGTGGCCCAATCTTTTATGCCATAGCTCGCCAACATCTTGGCTCTGCACCATCTCAGCTTTGGAACTCAATGCAGCATAGTCTTCTACCTTCGGCTTGTAGATATTCTTTACTCAAATCCTGATTCGCTTGGTCTGTCTAGTGCTGATATGCCTCAGGAATACCTTTCCTTTACTAAAGACTACATCATAGCCTTTATCTTCTAGCATAGCAATGGACACATGATTCTTCTTCAAACCTGGTACATTCTTTACATCAGTCAGGTTGAGAGGAGCTCCATGCTCCCTCTAAAACACAATTGTACCTTCACCTAAAACACGATACTTTCCATCATTGCCCATCTCGATCTGCATCTGGAGATCCTTCTCCTCCAAGGTACTGAAAAGATTCTTTTCACCTAACATGTGGAATGAAGCTCCATTGTCCACGTACCAAACACATCCTACCATGGATGAAACCATGCATGCGATAAGAGAGAAATCCAACTCAAACTACGAGGCCAGTGCCTCAGATCCCTTCAAGGATCCCTTATGGGATTTCTTCTATGCACAATTCGTAGCATAATGGCCCACTTCATGACAATGAAGGCATCACACTTTCAATTTTTCAAACTTCTTCCCAAACTGGATTTGGAATGGGACACCTTCCCTTTCCCCTTCCTCACCTTACTCACTAAGGCTAGATTTTCCTCATCATCTTGCTTTGATGAGGATCCATCTCTAGTGCTTCTTCTTATCTCCTCCTGCATCAAATCCAACCAAAGTCGTTCCAAATCTAGTAGTTTTTCTCTTCCATTTACCAAGTCTTGGTAGCTATGCCAACTCTTAGGAAGACTAAGGAGCGTAAAACTCACCATGTCACCATCGGTTGTCGTGATCCCTACACTTCCAACCTCATCCCTATAGGTGGTGAGCTTGTTCAGATATGTAGAGATTGTGTCACCCTTTTCACACTTGATTTTCCAAAGCTTTTCTTTCAGTGCCAACTTCCTCTGATCGTTGTTATTCTGATATATATATTTCAATGTTTTATACATTGAAAATGGTGTCTCCTTCCCATGGAGACTCGAGACTCTGTGGTCTCGAACTCCCCACAGAAGGATTCTCCTTGCTCTAGCCACACATTTCTTCCATTCCACCAATTTTGTAGCATTATCCGCTATTGGCTTGGGGACTTCTTGATCAATGAAGTCCTTTAGACCGTTATCCTCTAATACTACTTCCATGCGATCCTTCCATGCTATATAATTCGAGCTGCCATCAAGGGAATACTCGAGTCTTAAACCGTTGAACACCATTTTTGAAATTGAGATGTGATAAGAACTCGATTTCTATAATCAGGAACTTCAAACTTCGAACTTCTCCCTTCTTTGTATATTGTTCTTCGCTTTGATCACCTTTTCTCTGATACCATGTAGAATTTCTCACTCTAGATCAATAGATTATGCAATATACTAAAGCAAAATACAAGATCTACTTCTACAAAAAACCTTGCGGAAGATTAATCGAATATGAGCAAGATCAAATAGAACATATATAAATGAGAATGAGAAATCAATCACATATGAACAAAGAAGAATACTATGGGGAAAGCATCAGCTGAAAACCCCGATCTCTATATCATCATACAAGTGGAAATATGTTCAGATTACACAAAGAATCAACTCAAAAGCTATCTTTCACTCAATATAATCAAACAATACAGCTCACAGACTGAATAGACACAAGATATGCCTTCCCTCAGCCCTCCAAGACTCCTATTTCCTTGCACAGTTTTCCCTGGGGTCCAATGCTGCCACCTGTTTGAATTGGCCTCATCACACACTCACCAAACCCAAAAGTAATTGCACAATCTCCAAGGAATGAATTCCTTCTACATGCAAGAGATATCCTCCATGGAATATTCCTGCAACTGATAGTACATTGTCCCATCATCTGATCTCAACTAGGTCTCTATTTGAACTAACATGGATGAGTTATTTATGAGAGAATTTTCAGTTATTTGAAGTGCAACAGTTACATGCATGCATGCATTAACTAACTGAACTCACAATTAGTTCAACAAACCATTTGAACTAATCTAACTAGACTTAACTTAGTTAACTAAGCTAACTAATTACAACTCAAATTACAACACATCCTTATCTCTTTAACTAAGGGATAAATTCCTCAATCAATGGGATAATTATTGCATTTCCTCACATAGACTTCATGTTTTATTTTCTCCAACTAATTAACTCAAGATGAATTAACTAATTATTAATCAAACAGCTGCTAAGAACAAATTTGAATTTTACTTCTCAATTTTATTTCAGGTACTAACTAAAGTAGGAAGGTATCCCGAAATGCTATTTATGGCGGTGCTATTTTTAGCACTTGTATATTTAGCATTTGTTGTTGCTATTTTCAATAGGAACAAGCTCTAATACTAATTTTTGGAAATATGATTATATTGAGAGGGCAGGTTGAATCAATATAATGGCCAATATTAACCAATCAAAACAATTTAATACACATATAATATCAATCAAATCAACGACATAAAAATACACCAGATATATATGTGAAAATTCTTTTACTATTGAAATATCTTATAGCAACCAACCTAATGTTACATTGATTTATTGGCACCAAATAGAAGGAGGAGCCAACCCCTTGAATTTTTTTACTGGCACCAACTAAAATGAAACATCAGTCCCCTAATAAATTCAAGCACCAACCAGAAAGAGGCACCAACCCCTTGAAATGTTTTACTAGCAACAATCAAAAGGAGACACCAATCCCCTTAGAAATACAGGCACCAAATTAAAATTATTTATTGAATCCTTTCCTTATATATTTAGCTATGTTTTATGTTGTTCCTTACTTCATGTTCTATATCTTAAACTTTTTTTTATCCACAGCCCTCACATGTTTCTCCTCTGTTGTGCACTTACAAATTCTATGCTTTTGGAGGTCACACTATATCCTACTTATTTATAACTCATAATTCAAAACAACATTTCTACATATCAAACTTATAGATTTCACAACATTCACTTGTTCATGGATTGGAAAATTTGCACATATTCCATGAATGTATCCTCTGGCCTCTTCCGCAATCATACATTTACCATTTCTTAGGCTTATTATGCTCTGAGTCATGTAGGCATTAGATAACTTTTGAGGTCAAAAATGGGCCTCAAAACAAAAATATACAACAAAAAATATATTTATAAGAACCAATAGGATTAAATATGATGATGTCAACCATGGGGGATGATTCACCTTTTTTGGAGTAAAAAGGTAAAAAACAAAAAACAAAAAAAAAAAAAAAAAAAAAAAAAAAAACTATTTTTTCAACTTATATTCTTATGATTTACTCAAATTTCAAGCAGGAGCACCCATTGGATGTAGAATTTAGTTTTGTGTCTAAGAAGTACCCATGTACATACTTTTGACGGACCCTACTACATGAAAAAGTGAAATACATGAAAAAACGTGATTACAATCACATTTTTTCATGTATTTAATATTTTTCATGTATTGGGGTCCATCAAAGTTATGCAACATGTGTACTTCTTGAATGAAAAAATAAATTTTGAATCGAATGATTGCTCCCATTTGAAATTTGAGTAAAATTGTAGCGAGATAAGTTGAAAATATGAATTGAAAAGGTAGTTTTTTCTTTTTTCCTTCCAAAATTTAATGAGGTAATCTAACCTTATTTTATTATTTTATAATATTCCTTAAGTTGCCCATTTTAGACCTCAAATTTTCTCTAATTACTTATTTTCAATTCTCTATCTTAATCACTATTTGCACAACCAAGATGGATAGATGATAGCTCACTATGTTAACAAAGCACCATTGTGTTCAACCACGTGTTCAATCTCAACCCGATTCCAATTTTTTCTGATTTATTTATGCTTTACCAAATTTAAAAACCATGGCAAGGTTGACATTCCACGAAGGAACATCCATAAAACTTGGAGTATTACCTTCCGTTGGAGATCTAGTCCAGATGACTAGGATAATATTCAAATCAACAAATCCTTGGATCCTCATGGGTTTGGCTATGTTTTGATGTGACTATATGATATGAACTAATCTAAATATGCATTCCTATCAATTTGGATCTGGGTCCACTTATATGCAACAAGTTCATATCAATCTCAACCCAATTCCAAAATTTTCTTCTTTATTTATATTTTACCAAACTAACAAATCATGGCAAGGTCAACATTCCATGGAGGATCATCCATAAAACTTGGAGTATTACCTTGTGTTGGAGATCTAGTCCAGATGACTAGGATAAGACTTAAATCAACAAATCCTTGGATCCTCATGGGTTTGGTTTTGTTTTGACGTGAATATATGATATGAACTGATCAAAATATGCATTACTTTCAATCTGGATCTGGGTCCACTTATATGCAATAAGTTCATATCAATATCAACCCGATTCCAAATTTTCTACTTTATTTATACTTTACCAAATTAACAAACCATGGCAAGGTCGACATTCCATGGAGGAACATCCATAAAACTTGGAGTATTACCTTTTGTTTGGGATCTAGTCCATATGACTAGGATAAGACTCAAATCGACAAATCCTTGGATCCTCATGGGTTTGGCTTTGTTTTTATGTGACTATATGATATGAACTTATCTAAATATGCATTCCTATCAATCTAGATATGGGTCCACTTATATGTAATAATTTCATGGACATCTAGATTTCCATTTATTAGTTCTAAGTGCTTTGACATCTAACACTTTGTGACATAGGGGTAGGACCACGGGCTTGAATTCCATTTTACTCATATTTGACAACCAAAACTTAGAAATAGTCAATGTTATGACATGAACTTACCCTTAGATACTTGGATATCATGGAACTATGATTCCAAAATATTGACCAGCTCCTTTTGGATTTTTTCTTCATATGACCATGTGTCAAGATTGCAACTTTAATGCCACACCATCTTCTAATGCCCACCGATAGATATAATTAAGATCAACGATGGAGAGGTCATTGCCCCACCCCCAACTATATGAACTTTAAAAACCAAAGGGTCCACCTTTTGTCCTATGTTCATTTAAAAGTCCCTCAACATTTTAAAGTACACCCTATGATCCCATGATCTTATTAAATCGAGTAGAAAAGAATTCACTTCCTGTTCTTTGGGGGGGGCATCCTATTTTTTATATTATGAAGTTTAATGTCATGCAACATGGTGCTACCACCTAGTGTCGTATCATCTCTCTACTACTTTTCATGCCACATCACCTCCATGTAACTACCATGTGTCACTTCCTTCGACTACCACATTGTCGCTCTACCATTTGGTGCCACCTATAGTGCCACTTCATGTTGCCACTTATCTAGGGTCCACCTACAAGCTTATACCAAGAAATATAATATATGGATTTTTTACTAAGCATTTCCATGGTGCTCTTCCAAAGGCTTGAATGCTTAGACGTCCTCAAAGAAATCAAATTTCTCCAAAGCCTAAATTTGTCTAGATAATTTGGTATCCAACTCATTTCACTTTTTCCATAGTTTTATGCATCTTGAATGACTAGATTCCTAAATTCTTAAATGTATGGATATATTGGAAGAGGCCCAAATGAATTTCAATGGTTCAGATATATTTCATGGCCTGGATATATTAAGGGCCTGGATATCCAAATGCCTTCAAACTTTACTGAAATGTCTTCACATCAGGGTCACTTTCTTCATCATTCCTTGGGATTTTTCCTAAGTTTCATATACCATTGAAAAGTTATCTGAGAGGCCTATCTATCCAACCACTTTGTATTCTCATTTGATTAGAATAACTGAAGATAAAATTCCTGTAAAACTAGGTTGTCTAATTGAGTACATTTATGAATAGCAACCAATCATGAATGTTCAACAAGATCCCCCTAAACTTTAGATCAATATCCCATGTTGTTGGACTTTGACAGCAATGACACTACAAATGAAATCAATGAAAACATATGTGCAACATAATTATCCTCAGTGTATGGGTCAAAAGTGAGAAATTTATCAATAATAAAAGAGGTAGTCAATTCTCATTTCAAGTCTCTATGTATAGATCAATGGGGGCCATATCCCTTCATTAATCTCATGAAGATACTGCTAATTTAATGAAACAAACTAAATAAAATGAAACTATCAATGCATTCTAGGTCCGAGCACTTGAAAAATCCATGGCCCTGATAGATTTACTATCCATTGGTATAGACATAGTTGGGATGTAATTAAATTCAATTTAAAGTGTTAGAAAATTATATATTACAAAGCAATGGAACACATAGAATATAGCATAAATATGAACACAGAAAATGCATAAAACCAGAGAGACACAGATATACGTGGTTCACCCAGTTTGGGCTACGTCCACCTCGAATAGCCAGTCCTTCCTTTTTATTATCCAGCAAAATGAAGAGACACAACCTACAGCAGATCTGTTGTAATATCCTCTATTTTCTCTCACAATCTTGCCTCTCTGTTTCTCGCTCAGAGAATACACATCTATTACACAGCCTCAAATACAATGCCCTCATACAAAGAGTGGGGTTTCCTTTTAGGGAAAAAACCCTAAACTAAACATAAGATCTACCATCAGATCATCTGCCTAATGAACGGTCTAGATTGACTAGAAAATAATATACTTTTACAAGGCAATTTTACATTTGTTTTTAGCTTCAGGGGCATTGGCCCCAAAACCCCTGCTGGGGAACCGCTGGCCCCTAGACCCCCTAGTTGGGGGGGGATCGACCCCCTCAAACCCTACAAGGGGGACAAGTCCCCCCCACATGGAGGGGTGTATAAACTTCCTAGAGTATACATCTGGCTGAAATAAAGACCTCTAAATAATCATGCTCCACACCCAACAATCTCCCACTTGGAGAATGATTGTAGCAACTCCACCGCTACTTCATTTGTTGGACAATGACTTCTATTTGGACCAATTGAAACTGAGCATATTCTCAGTTTCTCCCTGGTTACAACTTTTTTTAGCACATCTGCAGGATTCTAGCTAGCGTGTATCTTTTCCAACTTCAACTCTCCATCTTCCAACACTGATCGTATGAAATGCTACTTGAGCTGTATGTATTTAATCCTGGAAAGAAATGTTGAGTTATTTGCAAGATGAATGGTACTTTGGCTATCGCTATATAATGTGTCCATATCATGCTTCTTACCCAATTCACCCATAAATCTTTGTAACCAAATCATTTCTTTACTAGCCTCTGTAGCATCAACATACTCTTCTTCTGATGTTGAAAGTGCAACAACACTTTGGATTTTTGAAACCCAACTATCAGTTGTTCCACCTAAATTAAATACATATCCTGTAGTGCTCCTCCTGTTATCTTTGTCACCTGCCATATCTACATCAACATATCCCTGTAGAGAAATGTTTGAACCACCAAAGCATAATGCTTGATTTGTGGTACCTTTCAAATATTTGAGAATCCATTTTACTACCATCCAATGTCCCTTTCCTGGATTATTCATGTACCTGCTTACAACTCCCACTGCATGTGCAATATCAGGCCTTGTGCAGACCATTGCATACATTAAGCTTCCAACTGTTGATGCATATGGAACTTTAGACATATAATCCATGCCTTCTTGGGTCTTTGGGCACATTTCTTTACTAAGTTTGAAATGGCTAGCAAAATGTGTACTAATTGGTTTTTCATTGTACATATTAAATCTTTTCAACACCTTTTGTATGTACTCATTTTGAGACAATGTTAATTTGCGATTTTCCTATCTCTAGTTATTCTCATACCAAGGATTTGTTTTCCAGTTCCCAAATCCTTCATTGCAAATGAATTTTCCCATTTCTTTTGAGCACATTTATTTCCTGCATGTTAGACACTGCAACAAGCATGTCATCCCATACAATAACAATATAATATAGCGGCCATCATTTTTTTTTCGGATAAACACAATGATCAAACTAACATCTAGTATAATCTTGTTTAGACATAAACTTGTCAAATTTTAGATACCACTACCGTGGAGCCTGTTTTAAGCCATACAAGCTCTTCTTCAACCTACACACTAGTTTTTCCTTCCCTTTCACCTCATATCCTTGTGGCTGCTACATATATATCTCTTCCTCCAAATCCCAATGGAGAAAGGTTGTCTTTACATCTAACTGCTCAAGAAGCAAATGTTCAACTGCTACTAGACTTAAAATAGTTCTGATTGGAGTCATTTTAACAATAGGAGAACATATTTCATCAAAATCAATACCTTTCTTCTGTGCAAACCCCTTCACCACAAATCTAGCATTGTACCTTTGTTTTTCTCCAACTTCTTCCTTCAACTTGTAAACCCATTTATTCTGCAATTTAGTTTTACCTGCAGGTGTGGAGTCGTAAGAAGGATCTCTTTCACCTATAATTACCTCACATTAATTTGTCAATCCAGGAACGTTTTGTTATTTCAAAGAGTGTCTCAATCTGAGGCTCACATTTTCCAGAGTAATGCTAGTAGTATAGTGCTTAAGAAAATACAAGAGTAAATGAATGTTGGAAAGAAAATCTACTTACAGCAAAAGATCTTGAAGCCTAAATCATCACTCGGAAAAATAAGCAATATATCAGTCAAGGGTCCAGTAACAATAACTCATCCCTTTAGAAACTGATGTCCAAAAGTAATCAAGGAACAGATCGTCGATCTGGGGATTGGACAGCAAATGTCAATGCCCAATACAGTCTCAGATCGTTCTTCACACCAAAGCAACAATAACGCAAATGATAGGAAATGGAACACCAAATATGAAATGGAACAACAACTAAGAAATGGAACAGCAAATTGGAAACCATAACGGCAATTAAGTTTAAGAAGCAACAACACCTTAGTCTACAAATTCAAATGCAATCAATCATATCCTACATAAATCAAATGGCAATCCTCTCTCTCTAAGGGTGAATTGAACAACACACAGAAATATAACAACACTGATTAGTGATGGAACAACGCTGAAAATCAAACAATACTTAACACATGGAACACCTCAATAGTGATCTAATCTTGGTAATTCGATTGCAAATCTTGGTTATCGATAATACGACTGTATTTCACACTGGAACAGCAACAGTATTCTGTAAAGACTAGCAATATCAGTATTTAAAGAACAACAATGCGTTGCAGAGTTATGATGTCTCTGTCTCAAGAAATGATATCACTTAACGAATCAAATGTAACATAACTGTGATGTAAAATAACAAAACATATCAGATTACCGAATAGAGATGACAAGCAAAACCACGCATAACATAAAAGTAATAGTACAGGAGCAAGTGTTCCTCCAGGACCGGGCCCTTAGCCTCCAGGGGTACACCACTTCAAGTTATTCCAGGACCAGAGATGAACTAATAACCAATTTTGTATTAATGCATAAAGCAGAATTACAGTGGATCACTTCTCAACAAGAGTCGATGATCAAAGTTTCAATTTTAAGAGAAATTACATAAAATCATCACCCCTCCAGCTAACAGTGCTGCCCCTTTTTATATTGGCGAAGGCGGAGATGTTAGGTACAAAAATAGTTAAAGTAGCGATCCCTCAGGATCAAAGGATCCTGAGGGATTCGCCAAACTATTGGCTCTCAGTTATTTCTTTACTTTCTTGCACCGAGCCGATATCTCCATCTCCTCTCCTTGGATGATATGGTTTGATTTAGTTTGCCTTGTTTGCATGTGGTTCCCTGCCAAAGGGACAACTGTTATTCTGGCTTCGTCCTTTCCTTTGGAACGGCAATCTTTCGTTTTTCCTTATTCCTGCATAAGAAAGTGACAATTGTCAGTATTTTTGTTTTGCATATTAATCTTACAGATTTTTTCACAATTCCTTAGTATCTTCCTAGTTCACGATGCAAAAGGTTTGTAGGTTTTAACGAAAAGAAGCTAAAATAATCACCAAAAACATACCTTCTCTAGTACTCCACATACCCGTTTTCATGCCCTCGTGAAAACATTGTAGTTGACATGTAAGGTAGTGAGAGAGTAGGTTGGAGATGGGATCTCATGCGGAGATCTACAACCATGATGCATAACTAGGTGTTCAAAGAAATGGCCAAGTTGACCCTCAAGCATCTCATATAGGGCCTAGTATCCAGGTGCAGGATGCCAAATAATTGGACTCCAGTATCTATATCCTAACCAGGATGGCCCTGCTCTCAGGATAACCTTGCCATAGAGGTGCAAGCGGTTGGTGGCTAACTTAAAATTTTCATAATTAAATGGTTCCCTGAGTTGGATATTCGGATTAGAGATCTGATATTGAAATTTAGCCGCATCAATGGCAAGGTCTTTAATAGTGAGAAAGTATTCTATTCCAATCCCACTTGGTGTTCCTTTTCCATTCGCTCCCCAATGGTTTCGACTTATCCAGAAAAATTGTCAGCCCACGAATGTGGTTCCGATCCTTCCATTGATGCCAGAAGTCGTTTCGATATACGATTTTATCCAGTTCCCCTAAGTAGGTTGACAAATCGTTTCTTTATTAAGAGATATTGAAAACTGAGGAATCACTATTCTAAGTAGTAATTTCACAGCCCGAGTCACTATTTCACCAAGGTGTGAAGCCGCTTGTCCCTCCGGGGGCAAGGATATCTGCCACCAATAGACCCATTGAAGAGGGTTTCTTTTTAGGTACTATTTGCATGTACAATAGGTTTAGTGGTTCTAGAACCATCAAATGATTGGTGAACCAGAAAATCCATTTGCAACTCCTTTGGAGATTATTGCCTGAATGGTATTTTTCCCTGTATTCCAAATACTTCATACAGTACCTAACAAGAAATTAAAAAAAACCTTGACCTTTTTAGAACGGGTTCAAAGTCAAATAGCAATGTGATTTGAACACTTTTTTATACACTATTTTGTAAACCTAAGGACTGTGATCGTATAGATATGTAAAATACAGGATTTCAAATCATAGCAAAAGAAAGACTTTTTTCAGTAATAAAAAGTAATCCTTCCCTGATTACAGGAAATCGCCCTCCAGGTCCTTCACTCCTCGGCGTTAATGCAGTTCAAGAGAGAGAGCAGGAAAGAAGGCCAGGTTCATGTTCTCTCCTCTGCAGGCCGAGTTTATCAGCTAGCTTGTCTTCCCAAGTCAAGTTCAACTTACTTCTCTATGCGCCATGTGATACTGTATATGAACCATGTAGATATGTCGATTGATTGTTGTATGAATAGGTCCTAATGCTTCAATTACGCCTGGAGCCCCCATGAGGTTCCTATGTTCCCTCTAAAACTGTACTGGATTCCTATGCTCAGCTCTTACCCACAAATATAATCCGTTTTCTTGTCTTTAAAAAGCATTATAGGCCTTAAGCCACTTGATTTGATTAACCCCAAACGAGATAAATGCCTGCAATTGGATGTCCCCAACAAAAGCGCTGGGGTTTTGCTTGGTCTCCTCATCTAACACAAGGTTATGCAGATAGAATTCACATAGTAATCCTTGAACCTTTACCCCGTCGTGCTTACAGCAGTTTATAAAATCATCAATGGTATTAATTTGTATAGGGGCGCCTACTTTAACAGCCTTTATTTTCAATTGCAAATATCGTTCCATTAAAAACAGGGCATAATTCTTATCAGGGGCTCTATAGGCTAGGACGTTAGTGTACAAAGAGCATAAGGTATCCATCTGCTTGACAATTGTATCTAACCTATGAGTTACCTTTGCGACTTTTTCTTCTTCCTTTCGCCATCCTTCAAAGGCCTGGCTTTCAGATAAGTTGACGTTCGTTAGCTGCTACTGTAATTCTTCGTACCTTTCCTGAGGAACTGTTTGTTTTGCGATTTTTTCTACTGCTTGCTGAGCTTGCATCAAACCCTCTCGTAGGGTTACTGTCCTCAGATCATTATCCCACATGGTAGTGGTGAGCGGCAGGTTCACCTGAATCTTTCTGTTGCATTGCCCAACTATCATAGTCTGCATCCTTTCAGAGGGTTGTGCCTCTGTCTGAACTTCCTTGTCCTCGGACAATATATCATCAGTTTGTACTTCAATATGAGCAATAGTAGAATGTTGTTCCTTTTTCTTTTGAATGGCAGTCTGCTCGTGAATAGCATACTGTTTTTCAATGACGGTTTGAATAGCAGGCTGCTCTTCGTCAGCAATTTGAACAGCAGATTGCTCCCCAACAAGGTTTGGAACGGCAGACCGCTTTTCGACAGGGTTTTGAACAATAGGATGTACTCGGGTCCTTCGAACCTTTTTCTTGAGAGGTTTTGCTGTAATGGCTACATGTTTCCCCCTCCCGAAGTCCTTTTTACCCTTTTTCTTATTTTCAGAATCCTGATCTACTGTCGAAGTTGAACTATTATATTCAACAGTCTTTGCTGTTCTTTCTATTCTTTCTGTAATCTCTTAATTTCCTCAATTTCCTTAGAAGGAACAATAGACTATTTGCTTCGGCCTAGACTATCATCTTGATTGCTTCCCTGGTTTTCCCCCTGGGGTGCTCCTTCAATGTTTTGGTTAGGTTTCTCAGAGGCAAGAACCCTCGCTGGTTCTGTTACTTCCTGGGTGACTTCTTTTTTCGCCTCTTCTTCTTCCAGAATTTCTAGTGTAGTCTGGATAGGAGCATTGTTCCTCCTCTGTATCACTTCTTTATCCTGACATACTTTCATCATGAACAGGTTGACTCTCGTTTTCTACCTCCTCGTCATGTAGTTCTTCGGGTGCATTTTTATCCTGAGCATAGTGTTCTTTGGTTCTTCTTCAGCATGGAGATCTGGTGGGCTGAGAGGTTGACCATATTTGCCCATATTAGCCAAGATGTTGGCCAATTCATCTTCTCTCAATGGATTTTGCAATGGGCTACCTTCACACTGCTCTGTTTCCTTCCCCTACTCAGGTTACTCGGTTTCTTCCTCTATTTCTCCTTTCTCATTTCCTTGTGTACCTTCCTCATTTTCTTCTCCTTCTAATTGTGGGGGCTGCTCATCCCCAGAATCATCTACCTCTATTGGTTAGCTGGTATCCCCTTGGGAATTCTCCAGCCTCCCTTTAATTCATGCCAATCTAACTAATTTTCTTCGTTTTAATGGGCGATCTGGTGTACTGGTGGCATGCTTTTCTGGTGTACTCGTGGCATGCTTACGTTTTGGGGATGGCGTGGCCAGTCCTCCATTTATCAAAGCAATTAGCTCTTCCGAGCTACTCTGTTGTTGGGTAAGGCTATGACTAACTATTAATCATATCAATCCATGGTGACTGACGACTGATTCTACATGCTGTGCCATTTTCATACTTCGTGCGACATCATGAAGTAAAAAATTTAAAAATGCAGGTAGATTTACAGAGCATTTCTGCTTTAATACAGCTAAAAGTTTAAGGTGTCGTGGTCTTACCACGTCTTTCCTTCCTTCACAGGTGATGTAGCTCTGAATAATCCTTGCCAATTCTGCCCATGGCTCTCCTAATGCTTCAGGTAGAACTCCTTTCCCTGTAATTGTTAGGTTCTGGCCTTCATCCTGGAAGGTTTCTATGATTTTCTTCAGCCTTTCCTTCTTTAATGTCCATACAGGTCTAGCGACTGGCAATCCCGAGACTTCAACAATTATGTCATCGATGACTGCTATATGTCTCCCCCTCACTATGGAGTGATCTTCTTGCAAGTTCTGCAAGAATTCTATTGCTACCGTCTCATTGGATTCCTGCAATCGTTCGAGATAAGTTATCCAACCTGCTCTTGCCAGAATTTCCCGTGCAGCAGTGGAGACTGTCAATTCCTGTGGTTCTCTCCGAATTGATCTTCCTCCCATGTTTTTAATTTCCCTGTAAAATCTCAGGATTGACAATGGAACAGCAAGATGTTCATGCCGCTAAAACACAGAGAAACTAACAGACGTAGGACTCGCTAAACCTCAGAATTGACAATGGAATAGCCAATTGTTCATGCTATTAAAACACATAGAAACTAATAGGCGTAAGACTTGCTCAAAATCTAAAGGACTTTACTAATGTCGCAGAGCATACTATGGAAATGGCTTAGGAACAACAAGCCATGTAAAAATAAAAAAATAGTGTACCATTGAGCCGTGCTATTCCCAAGTACGCAATTTCCCGAATGGTGATCTGACACGTAAACCAACGAATAATGAGGTTAACCTCCCCCCCCCCCCCCGTAATGTGATTAGGCCATTCCCCAACCGTCAAATATTGGAGCGACATGCCGATCTGCCCTGGATCAAAGTCATAAAGGAACAACATATGGCAGCATGCCATGTTTACAAAATATAGCAGGTTACCAAAATCGAGGTGCATACTCAGATCGCTTAACAAGTAAGAGATTGTTGTGATATGATGCGAGGCTGGGGGGATAGGAAAACTACCGTGCACACAGAGTTTCATGTGGTCATTGTCAACTTTTCTGTCATGATTGGCAATAATAGATTTGCATGTATTTTAATGGTTCGGGAAATAATATACATACTTCTTATGTGATTTATTACTAAGGTATAAGAAACAGAAGGATGTTAATACTTAGCTATTGGTGTAAGTAGTGTGACTTCAATACCATTAACAGAGCTCTGCTGCCGACAGGTGTCCATAACCTTGGTAGAGCTGTTTGTTTCACCCATGGAACCATGGTCCTTTGTGTATGCCTAGGAAATGTTATGTGATATCAAAATGTAGGCCATTATGTTGGCTTGGCGACCAGTTAGTCATAATGCCATTCACGAGGAAGGAGTGAAAGGTGGGCAGGCCGGCTCGTGATGAGACCTCCTGTTCCAAGGGCTTTTTATTTTGATGTACCTTTTGGACCATATCCATGGTGTGGTATCCATAGTGGGATTGCCACTTCACTTTCTTCCTCATGATCATGGTAGGCTGGCTCGTGATGAGACCCTCTATCTTGCATTTGACAACTTATTAAATTATCATTTTTCGCTTCCTTTTTTTATTTTTTTCTTTCATAAAGTACTTTCCCATTTATACACAATGGGTGGTTCAACACTCCGTAAGAGTAGGAATGGTGGAAGAAGTCTTAACATCTCAATAGGACATACAAACCCTTTGTTCTTATTCCTAAATAATAATCAAAGAAATTTGTGAAAATTTAAAAGGAACCACATGATAAAGATAGCCAATCAGATCAAAATTAGCTGATTAATGACAGCAGAGATAATGGGTAAGTGTGTCCTTCCCTCTGTCCTCTTACCAATTCAGAGTAATCTCCTATAAAAATAGTGATTTTATAGTTTTACTGATTTCAGTATGTTATGATTTTGTATTCATTGCATAAGTGCATAGATGTGTTCCAAACAACCTGAAATAGTAGGAAAGTAGGCATGCTTAGAACAACAAGAAAAGCAAAAAGGAGTACAAGGGTGTTGTTATTGCCAAAAAGAAAAAGCAAAAGAATGCAAATAGTGTTCCTTTTGAAAAAGGAACAACAAAAAGCACAAATGTCATTCCTTTGAAAAAAGGAACATCAAAAATCAAAAGCGTTATTCCTTTGGAAAAGGAACAGCAGAAACCACAAATGTCGTTCCTTTGGAAAAGGAACAACAAAAATTAAAAGTATTGTTCCTTTGGAAAAAGAATAGCAGAAAACACAATTGTCATTCCTTTGGAAAAGGAACAGCAGAAATCAAAAGTGTTGTTCCTTTGGAAAAGGAACAACAGAAATCAAAAGTGTTGTTCCTTTGAAAAAGGAACAACAGAAATCACAAATGTCGTTCCTTTGAAAAAGGAACAGCAAAAAGTGTTGTTCCTTTGGAAAAGGAGCAGAAGAAAACACAAATGTCGTTCCTTTGGAAAAAGGAACAGCAAAAATCAAAAGTGTTGTTCCTTTTGGAAAAGGAACAACAAGCACCCAAAATGTCATTCCTTTGGAAAATGAACAGCAAAGAAAAAAAGTGTTGTTCCTTTGGAAAAGGAACAGCAAGAGCACAAGGTAAAAAAAGAGAACAACAAAGTTAAAGCAAAATGAACGGCTGATCCAAAAGGTGTTGTTCCTTTGGAAAAGGAACAACAGAACTGAGAAAAGGAACAACAGAAAAATAGTAAAAACAAAATATGTACAAAGAAATTATGTACAGAGTGTAAAAAGAAATAAATCATTTAATGAATCACAGGTGGGGAATATTTCTCTCCCTCCCCCAAAATTTCCATATCAGAGTCTTCGCGTAGCTGTTGGCAGAAGGACTCCCGAGTGAGTGGTTTGCGATAAAGTTGAACTCGGTGACCATTTGCCTTAAAGGCATATCCAGAACCGTCAATAGTGGTTAAAGTAAGGGTTCCATTGTTATGTACCTTCTGGATTTCGTATGGCTCGAGCCAAAGGGTTTGAAGTTTCCCGGGAAAGTCCTGAAACCTAGAATCATACAAAAGAACCCAGTCTCCTTCGTTGAAGACTTTATTTTTGATGAGATCATCATGCCATTTGGCTCGTTGTTGTTGAATCAGTGCAGTATTTTGAAGTTCAAAGAGCTTGATTTCATCCAGCTCATTGATCTGCTATAATCGATTAATTTGTGCCTCAGTTAGATTTAAGCCAACTTCTTGTGTTGTTCAAAATGTTTGGATTTCGAATTCTATGGGGAAGATGGGTTGTTTTCCAAACACTAATTGATAAGGTGAGTAGTCGGTGGTGCTTCTCCATGTTGTTCTGTAAGCCCACAATGCTTCTGGTAGTCTTGCAGCCTAATCACGTCTATGTGACGCAATTGTTTTTGTTAGGATTGCTTCTATTATTTTATTACTGCTTTCTACCTGACCATTGGCATGTGGGTGGTATGGATAGTGATTTTATGCTTGATATGATAATTTTTGAGTGTTGCAGCTATTTTGTTCCCAGCAAACTGTGGTCCACCATCTGTAATCATATCTCTTGGAAGGCCATAGCACACAAATATATGGAATATGAACTGTATGACAATATCCTATGTAGCTCTCGGCAATGCCTCTGCTTCAACCCATTTGGTGACATATTCTGTTGCCACCAAAATATATGGTTTTTGGTTCGAGGATGGGTTAATTGGTCCAACGAAATCAAGGGCCCAACGTTCGAATGGTTCAATGAATAGCTGTGGGTTTAGGGGCATTTCATTAGACTGACCAGGGCAGCTTGCTCTCTGGCAATTGTCATAGGCTTGGACGAATTTTTTTGCATCTTTAAAAATTGTGGGCCAATAATACCCTGTTTGCAACACCTTATGTCCAGTTCTCTTACCAGCAAAGTGTCCGCCACATGGTCCGTCATGACAGGCCTTTAAAATGTAAAAGATTTCATCCTCACGAATTCATCTCCTAATATGCATATCTACCCCTGTGTGAAACAGGTAGCCCCCAATCCAAGAAAACTAAACACTTCGTTGAATAATTTGTTTCCGCTCATTGGGGGTTATATGTTTCAGTAATTTACCTACTGCCAGGTAATTGGAAACATCAGCATACCAAGGTGTTTTAACAACAACTGCAAACAAATGTTCATCTGGAAATTGGTTTTCAACTATTGCTATGTCGATTGGCTTTGGCATTCGTGAAACAAAATCAGCTACGGGATTTTCTTTTCCAATTCAATCCTTGATTGTAATATCAAATTCCTGCAATAATATCAGCCATCTGGTTATTCTACCATTTGTGATATGCTTGTTTGCTAAATATTTTATGGCAGAATGATCTGTATACAAGACCACAGGATATCCAGTAATGTACTGCCTCAACTTATTGACAGCATGTATTACAGCTAGAAATTCTTTTTCAGTGACAGTATAATGTAATTCAGCAGGGGATAAATTTTTGCTAATGTAATAAATTGCATATGGTTTTTTATCCTCTTCCTGCCCAAGGACTGCTCCAATGGCTGTATGTGAGGCATCTAATGATATTTGAAATGGAAAATCCCAATTTGGTCCTCGAAGGATTGGGGTTGTGGACACAAGCTTCTTCTGATCCTAGAAAGCACGTTCACATTTTTCTGTCCAAAGAAAGTCAACATTCCCTGTTAGTGCATACAAAGGTGCAGCAATATGTGAAAAATGTTCTATAAACCACCTATAATAACCAAAAAATCCAAGAAAACTATGTACCTCCTTTTGAGTGGTAGGAGTAGGAATAAGCAAAATTATTTGGATTTTGGCTGGGTCTACCTGAATGCCAGCTGCTAAAATATAGTGTCCTAGGATAAGTCCTTCAGTCATCATCATATAGCATTTTCCGTGACTTAAACAAAGCCTGGTAGCAATGCAGCGTTGTAGGAATTTTTCCAGTGTGTCCAATGTTGGATCGAACTCGTCTCCGTATGGTGTAAAGTCATCCATATATACTTCAAGTCCTTCGTTTATTAAGTCTGCAAAAATACTGAGGATAGCCCTTTGGAATGTGGTAGGAGCATTGCATAAGCCAAAAGGTAGAACTCTGTAGGCAAATGTTCCCCAAGGACAAGTAAAAGTGGTTTTGTCTTTGGTCTTCAGGGTCAATCTAGATCTGATTATATCCACTGAAGCCATCTAGGAAGGAAAAGAATTTCTTTCCTACCAAAGTGTCTAATACTTTGTCGATAAATGGGAGACAGAAGTGGTCTTTTTGTGTTGCTTTGTTTAGCTCTTTGTAGTCCACACAAATTCTCCACTTCCCATTGTTTCTTGGTACCACCACAAGTGGAGAGACCCATTTACTATCGGAGATAGGGTAAATGAAATCGACATCTAAAAGTTTTTTGAAGTTCAGCTTTTACCACATATTTTAGATAAGGATTAAGTCTCCTTTGAGGTTGGCAAACAGGTCTCACATATTTTTCTATGTAAATGTGGTGTGTACATAATTGGGGATCAATTCCTTTCATATCAGGGTAGTCCCATGCAAATGCTTCTTTATATCTCCTTAATAATTGGATAAGCTTTTCTTCTTGTTCGGAGGTGAGGTTGTTATTAATTTTTAGGGTCTTTCCTTGTTCAATTTCTACAATTTTGCTATTTGCAATAGAGGTAACAGGTATCGTTTGATCATGTGTTTCTTTTAGAGGATCTTCTTCTAATTTGCTATCAAATGTTGCCTCTATCATGTGACATTGCATGTGGGATCTGAGTTCAATCTGACTAATAAAATTATTAATGGCATCATCTTCTGTTTGATCTTTGAAATCAAGTGCCTCTTGTATAGTTAATGGAGATCTAATGTTGTCAGTAAGGTATGATACAGGGTGCCTATTAGTTTTCATTATTGATACACTTCGCTACGTTGGAGGATATAAAGCTAAGTTCTTGATATTTGTCCCTCTGGTTATGGTAATATTTCCTTGTCGGCAGCCAATATAAGCATCAATAGTTGCAAGCCAAGGTCTACCTAAAATCAATGGATGTCCATCAAGTCGGTTTTTGGGATTTATTATCAGAAAAACGGTCGGATATTCCCAGGAGTCAACAGATACCATAACATCATGTAGTGTGCCTTCTGGCCTAACCACAGATCGGTCAGCTAGTTCTAGTAAAGTAGAGGTGGGTTCTACAAATGTAATGTCTAGCTTTTGGCAAGCAGTAGTTGTTAAGATATTGATTGTAGTGCCTAGATCAACTAAGACATTGGACAAGGTTTTCCCATCAATTTGTACGGTTACTACTGGATTTCCAAGGTCTTCGTATTTAATGGGTGTTTCTTTCCCTGATAATAAGTCAGATAGAGTACCAACTACTTGGACTCTTGGGTTATTTGTGATATTCCTCCTTGGTTTCTTTACACATAATTCTTTGATAATCTTTTCATATATCGAGATGTCTTGAATGGCTTGGAGAAATGAAATTTTTATGTACAAATTTTTTAATTCTCCCAGAATGTCAAAATCGGGATATTGTGTAGGTCGAGGTATTATTAATCGTTCTGGGAATGGATGAGGGGATGTGGTTGCTTGATTATGAATTTGTTTTTCATTCACATCCTCTTCCTGTGGCGATTGTTCTCTAGGTAATTGATTTTCAACATGAACTGTCTTATCTCCCTATGTTTCAACAATACGCCCAGATCTTAGCTGAAGATCATTACAGTCCCTTAGATCAGCTTCTATTTCTGGTGTTTCTCTATTTGGACAGATTGGACCGGTCTGTTATTTGGATTAGGGTTGGGTTGGGCTAGGAGTTGCGGTCTCAGGTTAGTCTAGGGGTTTTGTTGTAAGGCTGGCAGTGTAGGTTGAGGGAGCGAAATGGTTCCTACTGGTTGATGCATCGGTCTTTGCCAGTTTGTCTGCTAGGCTTGATTTTGTGAAGTAGGAGGGGTCCATTGTGCTGGGTATGCGTTACTTTGCCAATATGGTGGGGCATAGGGAAAATTCGACCAATTGGATTGGCTTGCCTGATTTGGCCATGGGGTTGATGAAGGAAATGACTGTGGTGACAAATTTGGGAAGGGGGGTTGAAGTTGATTTTGCCACATACTATATTGTTGATCATTATACTGTGGAAACTGAAAAGAAGAATTCGGGTCCGAGAACATACCAGACTGTCGCGGCTGCCACTGACGGCGTTGATTGAGCAGATACATTGACTCTGGCTCCTCTCCTGCTTCCTTGTATACTGCTTTTAATCCGGGAAGTGAGGGACAGCTTTCCGTAAGGTGGTCTTTTGTGCAGATGGCGCATGTTTGGACTGCATCTAGTGGACACTCCTTATGGCTATGTTTCTTTCTGCATCAAGGACAGAAGATTGCCAAATTTTGTTCTGCCTCCATTTGCTTTTGCTTGGCCTACATAATATCAAGTTGTGTTGTTAGTGTCCTGAGTATATCAGTTTTAAAATTTTCTAATAAATTTCTGATTTCAGCACATGTTACTCCCTCTGCTAGAATTCTATTATCTCTTACAAACCGATCATGTAAGAAAATGATAATTGTCACTATTTTCGTTTTGCATATTAATCTTACAGATTTTTTCACAATTCCTTAGTATCTTCCTAGTTCACAACGCAAAAGGTTTGTAGGTTTTAATGAAAATAAGCTAAAATAAGCACCAAAAACATACCTTCTTTAGTACTCCACAGCAGATAACCTGACTAAATCCCAAGTCTGATTATGCATTAAGGAGTCATTCTCTTCTTTCATGGCTAGCTCCCACTTCTTTCTGCTTTCAACCTGAATTGCTTCTTCATAACATTCGGGTTCACTAGAATCAGTCAACAATAAATAATATAATGAAGGAGAGTATCATTCAGGGGGTATACTTATCCTGGTAGATCTTCTAACACCAGTTTTAGGTGTTTGGGGTGCCTGTTGCTGTTGTGGTGGTTGTTGTTGTTATGGTTGTTGATTATTATTATTTTCAGACACCTTTACTTTTTCAGTGATCTCATCAAGAACTATGTATTCCTTGTTTTATTTTTCCTGTTTCTTTTCCTGCAACTGATTCTTATACAAGACCTTTTCATTGAATATTACATCTCTGCTCCTAATGATTTTGTGATTTTCATAATCATATAAGTGATAACCAAAATCATTAACACCATATCCAATAAAGGTACATTTCTCTGATTTTGCCTCAAGCTTTGTTCTATTTTCTTTATTAATATGGACAAAGGCCTCACAAACAAAAGGCTTTAAAAAAGAGTAGTTTACCTTTTTACCTGTCCATGCTTCCTCTGGAGCACCACTATCCATGGAACTTGAAGGCCCTCTGCTTATTAGATAAACAACAGTATCTACAACATCTGCCCAAAATTGTAAAAGCAATCCTGCATGCAATCTCATGCACCATGCACGCTCCATGATTATTCTGATCATCCTTTCTGACATTCCATTTTCTTGTGGTGTTCTTGGAACTGTCTTCTCTCTAAAAATTCCATGCTCTGAACAGTACCTGTCAAACTCTTTCCTACAATATTCACCTCCATTGTCTGATCTGAGACACTTCAATTTATTTTATGTCTCAATCTCAACCAAAGCTTTCTGTTTCTTAAAAGTATCAAACACTTCAGATTTATTCTTAATACAATAAATCCAAGTTTTTCTAGTTTCATCATCAATAAAAGTAACATAATAACGAGAGCCACCAAGAGATGATACCTGAGCAGGTCCCCATACATCTGTATGCACAAGCTCTAATTTTTCACTCTTCTTTTCTTTCCCAACTCTAGGAAATCTGATTCTCTTCTGTTTTCCATAAATGTGATTCTCATAGAAGTCTAAATCAACATTCTTCAAATCTAGCAACAAATTCATTGAGTGAAGAATATTCATCCCCTTCTCACTCATGTGTCCAAGACTATGATGCCATAATGTTGCATCTTCTCCTTTGAAAGTTAAAGCATTAACAGAATTAGAAATACCATTGCATAAATACAATGTACCAACCTTTTCACCTTTTGCTATTACCAGGGCTCCTTTGGTGACCTTCCAAGCTTTATCTATGAAAGTGTTGGGTCCCTATAATACTAGTGATTACCCCATTACTATCGTAGTTGTAGCCCTTATTAATATTGTTGTGCCCCTATTGTCCCCATATTGTTATTATTGTGCCCCATAGAATCCCCCTATTGTTATTTTTGTGGCTTTATATTATTATTGTTAGGTCGGCTGGGTTTATTGTGACTCCTTAGACTCCTATATATAGAAAGGAGGTTTTATCATTTGAATCATCCAAGAATTTTTCATTTATTAATGTAAAGGAGGTTCCCCCTCGAAGAGGCTGAATTATAAGGCGTTGATCTATCTTTTCTATCTTTTTCTTGAGCTGGTTTCATAACATTTGGTATCAGAGCTTTGGATTCTAGGGTTTCGCTGCTCCAAATAGGTCATCATGGAATTTTCACTATAACTTTATTTTTGCGATGTTTCAGAAGCTAACAAAAAAACCCATTTGAGAATAAATCACACTGAACCTCGAGTCCAAATTTCAGAGCTGTTCGTGCTATATTTGCGGAGACATTATCTGAGGAAGTCAGTCTTTTTGCAGACTTCTGAATTACATTCCAAACATGTGACCTAGGGAAAATCATCATAACTTTCTCTTTGAGAATCAGATTGAAATTTCATAAGAAGGTACAAAAAGAGGACGGATTATAGTTCCTTGTATATATGTCTCAGAGTCAAAGGTCGAAATAGTGACTTGTGGCATGTCGCACAAGTTCCTCTATTAAACTAGTCTATAATCAGGTCACTGTGGGAGATTTCGCATAACTCTTCCTTGGTGAATCCAATTCGGATCAGAATGGTGGAATTGGAAATAGGACACATAGGGCTACTGCAAGTTGCAATTTCAGAACTAGATGATCCAAAAGTACAGAGATACATCAGAGACAATATCGAGCTCCTATAAAGTGAAAAAAGGTGTGTAGATTTTTTTAAATTTTTGCTTAAGCTTGGTTTGAAAATTTATTTTGAAGGAATTTGTTAGATACCTATACCAATAGGTTTCATATTTCATGATTGGAGATCAAAGGTCCAAATATGCTCTGCTTTGATGATGCAAAGATCACATATTTCCTCAAAAAGGACTAATGCCTGTCTCAGTTTCTACATGAACTTACTTTTGATGGATGGCCCAACAGTCTAATCTGGACCATGCCATGCTTTCAATTTATTTGTTGTAGAATAGAGAATGATATCTGTCCAAACTGTTTAATCTTGGCAGATCAGTAGATAGGTAGAGAAACAAAGGTTCCCAACTGTCTAATCTGGGACCTTGGAAGGAATAAGGGTTGCATTAGATAGGAAATGAAAGAAAAAGCCAATGAAAAAAAAAGGCATTCAAAGGGTTTGCAAGTCTAAGTGCACCCTCCAAGAAGGAACAAAAAATGCTAGGAAATCTAGTTGGGTAGGTAGCTGGGGTTGCAGAAATAATGTATCTTCCAAGGTCAAAGTTGCAGAAATATCTTCAGGGAGAAAAGCACTGGAGCATGACTAACTCCCCTGTTCCTC
>APFE030076347.1:0-19470 GCA_000404065.3 Pinus taeda | reverse complement strand
TGGTTGAAAACATGTTAAATTTATACTTAGGAAAGAAAAATGATATTCTACCAAAAACATTAATGTGTTTTTCCTCATAAACAACTTTGTTTGAGACATAAAAATTTGGTTTTATTAGCAATTTTGAATTTTTTTGAAAATTGACCCTAAAAAAAAAATCATTGTTAGAGTATCATCACTTTCATTTTGAAGCTATATTTTGCATGAAAATTTCATAGTAAATTTAGTAGTGACTGCCATTTTTTAAACATGTTCAAAATTGAGGCCTAAAAATTAGAACATCGTTTCAATATACAAACTTTTCGTTTTTAGCATTGTTTTTTATGTTTTTTTGGGGTTTTTTTGCGAGAGTTCCCGTTTTGAGTTTATAGTTCCGATTTCAAAGTTTACATTGTTCAATGATGGTTTTGGGGCACATGGTATTGTGCACCTATAGTATTTTGTCCGTGGTATTATATGTAATGGAGCGTATAAAAGGTTGGAAGGACTTCACTGTAAGGCAATATCTGGAGGTGAGTTGTGAAGGCTCAACTCGTCGGATTTTGAACCATTCTATGTTTGTTGCATGTTTTAAGTATCATGGTTGCAATGGCATATCTTTCCTATGCTGTAATAGTAAGATACTTGTTGTAAACGCTATGTTAGGTAAACTTCACTCGGATAGAGTCAAAGTTGACGAGGTCAAACCATGACTAGGTCAAATAATGATGGTTTTGGGGCACATGGTATTGTGCACCCATAGTATTTTGTTGGTGGTATTATGTGTGTTTATGGTTGTTGTTGATTATTTTTATATTTATTCCTCTCAGCAATTATTTATGTTATGCAAGGGGTTTTTTGGTGAGAGTTCCTGTTTTGAGTTTATAGTTCCGGTTTCAAAGTTTACATTGTTCAATGATGGTTTTGGGGCACATGGTATTGTGCACCTATAGTATTTTGTCGGTGATATTATATGTAGATGGTTTTGGGGCACATGGTATTGTGCATCTATAGTATTTTGTCCGTGGTATTACATGTAATGGAGCGTATAAAAGGTTGGAAGGACTTCACTGTAAGGCAAGATCTCGAGGTGAGTTGTGAAGGCTCAATTCGTCGGATTTTGAACCATTCTATGTTTGTTGCATGTTTTAAGTATCATGGTTGCAATGGCATATCTTTCCTATGCTGTAATAGTAAGATACTTGTTATAAACGCTGTGTTAGGTAAACTTCACTCGGATAGAGTCAAAGTTGACGAGGTTAAACCATGACTAGGTTAAATAATGATGGTTTTGGGGCACATGGTATTGTGCACCCATAGTATTTTGTTCGTGGTATTATATGTGTTTATGGTTGTTGTTGATTATTTTTATATTTATTCCTCTTAGTAATTATTTATGTTGTGCATGGGGTTTTTTGGCGAGAGTTCCCGTTTTGAGTTTATAGTTCCGGTTTCAAAGTTTACATTGTTAAATGATGGTTTTGGGCCACATGGTATTGTGCACCTATAGTATTTTTTCCGTGGTATTATATGTAATGGAGCGTATAAGAGGTTGGAAGGAGTTCATTGTAAGGCAAGATCTGGAGGTGAGTTGTGAAGGTTCAATTCGTCGGATTTTGAACCATTCTATGTTTGTTGCATGTTTTAAGTATCATGGTTGCAATGGCATATCTTTCCTATGCTGTAATAGTAAGATACTTGTTGTAAACGCTGTGTTAGGTAAACTTCACTCGATAGAGTCAAAGTTGACGAGGTTAAACCATGTCTAGGTTAAAAAATGATGGTTTTGAGGCACATGGTATTGTGCACCCATAGTATTTTGTTTGTGGTATTATATGTGTTTATGGTTGTTGTTCATTATTTTTATATTTATTCCTCTCAATAATTATTTATGTTATGCATTAAATTTCTTAACAATTAAATATAAAAATAACGAGCAACCCTAGCCCAATGTGTTTCAAACTCAAGACCTCTTTCTCTCTGTGATACCACTAGTTGGAGCGAGAGGTCTCGAGTTCCAAACACATTGGGCTCGCATTATGGGGAAGATTGTTGTGCTCCTTGTTAATGGCCGTGTTTTTGTGGATCCGTTAACTCTAGCAATGTGTAGTGAGGGTCTTGGTGTGACTGCAATCTTGACTCCAAGAGGCTCGGATAATTGTTATTGTTGGAACTTTGAGGAAAATGGTGGGTTTTTATAAATAAAAAGAAAGTAGGAAACATAGTGGTTTAAGAGCCCTTAGAAATAAATGTTAATATTACATAGTAAAAAGTGTAAATATGCATGTTTTAAGTATCATGGTTCCAATGGCAAATCCTTGGTGAAAATTTGTAATAGTAAGATACTTGTTGTAAATGATGAGAGAATTGTTATTGTTGGAACATTGAGGGAAATGGTGAGTTTTTATAGATTAAAAACATAGGGAATAGAATGGTGGAAGAGCCCTTAGAAATAAATGTTAATATTACATAGTAAACAATGTAAACATATATTATTTTACTGGCATGAGACTATGATGAACAAGGTTATGGCAATTTAGAGAATTCCAACCCTCGTTAAAATTCACCCATAATTTTGCCCAATCTATGAAATTAACAAATTTTTAAAATCTTTTTTAACCAATTTCATTAAATGTAACAAATTGATATTTTTTTTTGAATTTTTTACCAAATTGGCTAAACTTGGAACTATAGTATAAAGAGCAAATTCTTTTAAAAAAATAGCTTGAGCCTAAATTTAATTTTTTTTTTTTAGCAATTTGGCAGAATTTGGTAATCATAATGTAGAGAAACTCTTTCACAAAAATAGCTAGAACCCAAATCTAAACAAAAGAAATGATCAGCATTACTCTTTTCTACTTCAAAGTGCTAGACAACAATCTATTTCACCAGCTTAACAGTGGTTGAATTTGAGAGGCCTAATTTCTTGTACATGCGCCCCTTAGATTTACAAGATGTTGCAAAAATAAAGATTCTGAATCTAAGCTGGTTGAATTTGAGAGGCCTAATTTCTTGTACTTGCGCCCCTTAGATTTACAAGCTGTTGCAAAAATAAAGATTCTGAATCAAATATTGTAAGGCACATTCTGTAGATACCACACTGTGATTTTGATCGTATTTGTTCTGAACTGCAACAACCTCCATTATGTGATTTGTTTAAACATAGCTAAAAATTTATTTACTCTACATAATAGGTCGCTGTCTCTAAAACTTCAAACAGCTTAGCGAAACAACCATTAAAATGAAAACAATTAAGGCAAGATTGTTGGCCTTCTACAGTTAAAAGAAAACAAAAACAGAGGCTTCAATCCAATGCTAAACAAGGAGGAAAACAAGTGGGTATCAATACCTTATCTGGGGTGCTGCACTGTAGCCTCTCTTTCTGATTCTGCGTTCAGTGATCCACCCATTGGGCAGCCGTTGTGGCGATTCAAATGACATGAAAGACTTCCGTAGTTTAGATGAAGTAATCGTACCAGGCAACTGTTAACTTGCTCTCCAATGGTCTTAGCTTCAGATTTTGACGTTGTTCATTCTCAGCTCTGTCAAGTTTGGTTTCCTCATGAGAAGGCTAAGGCGACTTGGCATCCACATTGTTTTCTGACTCAATTTTAGAAGGATTTTCACATGAAATGCGTTTATTCTGTTGGGTGTCGAGGATTTCCGTAGTGGAGGATCCAATGCAGATCGTATTCGAATGCAGACAGTGTTAAAATGTTAAAATACTCTACAGAATGCAAATTTGATTGGCACGGTACTGTTCATCCTACTGCTCCGAATGAAATCCTTGGCACGGTACAGACTAAAAGACATGTCATGTGAAAATACTTTGGAAATTCAGTCGGAAAACAACGTGGATTTGAAGTCGCTTTCGCCTTCTCATGAAGAAACCAAACCTGACAGAGCTGAGAATGAACAACCCTCAAAATCTGGAGCTCGGACAACTGGAGACCAAGTTAACAGATATCCTGATACGACTACTTCCTTTGAACTCGGAAAGCCTTTTTTGTTAATTGAATCGCCACAATGGCTGCCCAAAGAATGCATCACTGAACTCAGAATTTGAAAGGGAGGCTACAGTGCAGGCAATGCATATAAGGTACTTTGTTCTTTTCCGTGTTTAGCATTGTGATATTCAACCACTGTTTAGCTGGTGAAATAGATTGTCATTTAGAATGGATCATTTCTTTTGCTTAGATTAGGGTTCCAGTTATTTTTGTGAAAGAGTTTGCTCTTTACATCATAGTTATCGAATTCCGCCAATTTTGCTTTAAAAAAAAAAACTAGCAAGTAAAAAGTTTGCTCTTTATATCATAGTTACCAAATTTGCTCTATAAAAAAAAATAGAAAGTAAAACTAGAAAGTAACACTGTGACTTTGTGCCAAGACACCGTTTCGCTGGTATGTTATCTTGTAACCAATTTTTGAGGGTCCGGCGACTTTGTCATTTTGTACTCACCACCAAGGTTCTAGTCCTGGCTTCATGTATTTGGGGCTAATTACATGTCATTTGTATTGTTGGCTAGAATCAAGTCATTATACGTCATGCAGAGTTCTGCCCAGAATCATAATCTGCATGTTTCAACCATGATTGTGGACGCCATTCAGAATTCCACCAATGGTTAAACCATGAAAGTTAAGGGACAGTATTTGCTCAGTTCCAATTGTACCTCAGTCTGCTCCACTTATATCAAGCTTTCGTGACTCGGTCGCATCACACAGTACATTTGCTTCCATGATGTCAGATACCATGACAAGGCACTTACCTGGTAATTCTGACTTGCTTGTTCACAGCAACCATACAGCTTTTCTTTCCAACCCTTTCCCCACGGTTCCAATTGTTCCTCAGTCTGGTACACTAATATCAGAGTACATTTGCTTCCATGACGTCAGATACCATCACAAGGCACTTAGCTGGTACTTATGATTTGCCTTTTCGCAATAAACATACTGCTTGTTTGCCTTCCTACCCTCGCCCTATGTTGCCTTCATTCCTCAACTATATCACAGAGTGCAGTTAACCCAGAGACCATTTCGACTGGTTTTGATGATCTAGGAAGGATGCCCACACATTTTCAATCGCTTTTCCATGGTGCAGAAGGATCTGAGGCCCATATATTAACTGAGGAGAAACCTACTGAATCAAGCAAGAGGAAAAGGAAGCCTTTTATATTCACTGAGGAGAAGCCTACTGGTTCAAGCAAGACGGAAAGGAAGCCTTCTTTGGATCTGAAACTGTAAAACGCATGTAAAGGGAACATTTTCTTCATATTTCATCTTGTTCATTCTTTTTTTGTTTCCTCGGCATTTGAGGATAAATTTGCAGTCACCATTTGAAAGTAATAATGGTAATAGTGTGCTAAATTATAATTTTGCCACTTTATTGGTCAATGACAAAAATGGCAACAATTCCCTTATAATTGGATGGTATAGTCCAGAATCCTAAAGAGCCACGCAGTATTTGGGAGATTCAACTATTTAACTATTTTGCACATTTAGCTAATATGTCAGTGACAATTCTTTAATTTCACATTTACTCATTACTACATCTAAGGCACGTTGATTTGTTTTCCACAGAACTGAGAACTTTGTGGAAACCCTGACCTGGAGCTTTGGAAGAATCACATGTAACAGAATTGACGTGTGGGTCACTTCTATTCTGATTTGAAGAAGTTAAAGTTACTTCCATCAAGTGATGTCCGCATCTGTGTCTAGTTTCTGTATTTGCGAAGGGTTAATCGAGATGATGTATTGTCCAGATGTCCCTCACCTAAGCGGTGGAAAACAAATCAAATTCTTTAATTTCACATTTACTCATTACTACATTTACTCATTATTACATCATGAATTTGATAGCTAGAGGCCCAGGTCTAGTTTTGGGCACTTATTATTTCATCAAAACTCCAACTTCTTCCTTTACACTTCTGTATAGTCAAATTCCACATGCAACATATAATTTAAACACTAGTTTAATATATTGTCAAGTAGAGCATAACATATAACATAGGATGCCTGTGTTGGATGCTACACCAGCCTTGACACCTCACTGTGTGTATCAGTATTGCATTACCACGTATTACTCTCATAATCATCATATATATCATCATATATATTCAAGTATTGATGAATGGATTCTCAAACGTGTCTAGACCTTTGTATTGTGGGTATGCTTACTTGATAGTGGTATTTGATATATGGGTTTTAATTTATTATAATCTATATAATATGTAATATTGGGTGGATTAATTACTTAAATATGTTTTAAGTTTTGAAGTTATTTTTAATTATGAATGGAGATTCTATTGAATAATATCTAGGTTTTGAATAATGTGCATAATTTATAACTTTTGTAGCCACTATGAAAGGAAAATCAATTACATATTTTCGAACTATAAATGCAATGGATAGAAACTGTTTTGAACAATATATTCGTAAGCTATCATTTATGTAGTTACCATGAGAGGAAAATCAATTACATACTTTCAGGGTAATAACTTTCATATGAGTAAACATATCAGGTATGGGAAGACAGAATAATCACATGGTAAGAATTGAAGTGAGAAAATAATCACAAAACCAACTTAATTTCTAGTGGGAATATAATATCTTGTTTAGAAGTAGACTTTATCGCTCTAATACCTTCCATGTTTAGCTGCCCATAGGGTACACGAAATGCATGCAATCAGAAATTATTTAAAAATACATTTCTAAGCTAGAGCTCTATGCTTATTTCCTTATTACAATAATGCAGATTTAGAACATTCCTAATGAGCTAAGTTAATACCTTAATCTGTTGGAACATTCCTACTAAGTCTATCTATGCACTCAGCTGCAAGCAACAATACTATTAATTGGTCTCCTCCTCATAGAAAAAGCAGCACTTCATTCTTAGATCTGAAATGATGCAGTGTCATGGGTTCATAATAAAACTGTAAATAAATACACAATTGTGATGGTCAGATATAATAATATAATTCTCAACTACATTAATAGGAACTCTTAACTTAACTTTGAAATATTAGAAATGACTAATAAGTTGAAATTCTCAATGGTGCCTAGTTCAAATATGCTATTTTGTTACTTGACATTTTTTTTGAAATTTTGCTATATAAAGGTATTTAAAAATAAAACACAAACACTGCATCCTTGGCCTTAGGAGGAGAACAATACCTTATCAGTCTTTCCACTCCTTGACTGGTACTTCATAGCCCCACCCTTCTCGGAGCCAATAAGGCCTCTGCTCATTCCTTTCTGCCATGTGTTTGGCCTTTACCATGCAGTGTTATAAAATTTAATTCCCCAAAATATTTTGGCATTTCATTTATTTTTATAGTGATTTGATTCATTTAATATAAAAGAAGTGCCCCTTCCAATTAATTCCATGGAAGGGGCACTTTTTTTATATTAAATGAATCAAATCACTATAAAAATAAATGAAATGCCAAAATACTTTGGGAAATTAAATTTTATAACATTGCATAGTACAAGCCAAACACATGGCACAAAGGAATGATCAGAGGCGTTATTAGCTCCCAGAAGGGTAGGGCTATGAAGTACCAGTCACAAGGAGTGGAAAGAATGATAAGGTATTGTTCTCCTCCTAAGGCCAAGGATGCAGTGATTGTGTTTTATTTTTAAATACCTTTATATAGCAAAATTTCAAAAAAAATGTCAAGTAACAAAATAGCATATTTGAACTAGGCACCATTGAGAATTTCAACTTATTAGTGATTTCTAATATTTAAAAGTTAAGTTAAGAGTTCCTATTAATGTAGTTGAGAATTATATTATTATATCTTACCATCACAATTGTATGTTTATTTACAGTTTTATTATGAACCCATGACATGGCATCATTTCATATCTAAGAATGAAGTGTTGCGTTTTCTATCAGGAGGAGACCAATTAATAGTATGGTTGCTTGCAGCTGAGTGCATAGATAGACTTAGTAGGAATGTTCCAATAGATTAGGTATTAACTTAGCTCGTTAGGAATGTTCTAAATCTGCATTATTGTAATAAGGAAATAAACATAGAGCTCTAGCTTAGAAATGCTTTTTTACATAATTTCTGATTGCATGCATTTGGTGTACCCTATGGGCAACTAAACATGGAAGGTATTAGAGCGATAAACTCTACTTCTAAACAAGATATTATATTCCACTAGAAATTAAGTTGGTTTTGTGATTATTTTCTCACTTCAATTCTTACCATGTGATTATTCTGTCTTCCCATACCTGATATGTTTCCTCATATGAAAGTTATTACCCTAAAAGTATGTAATTGATTTTCCTCTCATGGTAACTACATAGATGATAGCTTACTAATATATTGTTCAAAACAGTTTCTATTCATTGCATTTATAGTTCGAAAATATGTAATTGGTTTTCCTCTCATAGTGGCTACAAAAGGTATAAATTATGCACATTATTCAAAACCTAGATATTATTCAAAAGAATCTCCATTCATAATTAAAAGTAACTTCAAAAATTAAAACATATTTAAGTAATTAATCCAGCCAATATTACCTATTATATAGATTATAATAAATTAAAACCCATATATCAAATACCACTATCAAGTAAACATACCCACAATACAAAGGTCTAAACACAAAGGTCTAAACACGTTTGAGAATTGATTCATCAATACTTGAATATATATGATGATATATATGATGATTATGAGAGTAATAAGTCGTGATGCAATACTGATACACATAGTGACTTGTCAAGGCTGGTGTAGCATCCAACACAGGCATCCTATGTTATATGTTATACTCTACTTGAAAATATATTAAACGAGTGTTTAGATTATATGTTGCATGTGGAATTTGACTGTACAGAAGTGTAAAGGCAGAAGTTGGAGTTTTGATGAAATAATAAGTGCCCAAAACTAGACCTGGGCCTCTAGCTATCAAATTCATGATGTAGTAATGAGTAAATGTAGTAATGAGTAAATGTGAAATTAAAGAATTTGATTTTTTTTCCACCGGTTAGGTGAGGGACATATGGAAAATACATCATCTGGAAACCCTCAATTAAGGCTTGCATTGATTTGTTTCCCACGGCAAATTCTTTGTGACCAAATACAAAGTCTAGTTTTATGTGATTCAGTATGAGGGCAAAGTTTCGATTCATTGATTTGTTTTCCACTGCAATTTTTCCTGACCAAATATAGCTAGTCTAGTTTTATGTGATTCAATGTAGCATAAAAATTATTTTAGGCCTAATTAAAACATAATTTATGTGGTGCATTGGGCTATGTTAGATGTATTTTTGCATTGAACATTTAATGCGATCTTTTGAGATTTCACTTGATTGTGGAGAATAATTCATCTTGGTTTTACTCAATAGTTTCTATATTTGGATTTTCAAATCTATTTATTCTAGGAGATATTGAAGTCTAAGTGTATTTATATTTATTTGTCAAATCTAAAGTGAATTTATTATCCTCTCCATCTAGGTTCAATTTCAGTAAGTGACTCTTTGAGTTTATGACTTTGAGCCTCATTGTTATAGGATAGAGAATAAATTAATTGACTTAGCTAACAAGGTTTGAAGTCTTCACTAGAAATACTCATTATGAGCTCAACATGTCAGATGCAATAATTGAACCCAAGTGGAAAGGACAACAGCATCTAAATCCAATTGACCACAAACATTGACAACTTGACCTTCACACATGAAAGAGTCATTCTCAAAAGCAATGGCCTCTATCAAAACCTAAAATATTTACATGATTGTCTTTGAAACTGGGATACCAAACAAAAGTTTGCATAAATTATTATAGCCACAAGTTATTGATTACAATTAAATTCTCATAACACGGTCAAAAAATGATCTCTAAAAAATGACATGGAAGATCACAAAAAATATAATGAAATTAATGACATAGAAGATCAGAAAGAATATAATGATTCTCAAAAACAACTGCCTTATGAAAACCTAAAATATTTACATGATTGTCTTTGAAACTAGGATACCAAACAAACATTTTTGTAATTTATTATAGGCACAAGTTATTTATTACTATTAAATTCTTGTAACACACTCAAAAAATGATCTCAGAAAAATTACATGGAAAATCACAAAGAATATAATGAAATTAATGGCATAGAATAGAAGATAATGAAATTAAAAGTGATGCAAAAGAAAACTGGGATGCAAAAAAAATAGAACACTTCAAACAATGACAAGAAAAGTCTTCTAACAAGGACAAGAATTTTTTTTTTCATAAATTATTATAGGCACAAGTTATTGATTACAATTAAATACTCATAACACAATCAAAAAATGATCTCAGAAAAATGACATGGAAGATCAAAAACAATATAATGAAATTAATGGCATAGAAGATCACAAAGAATATAGTGAAATTAAAAGTGGTGCAAAAAAAAATTCTGGGATGCAAAAAAAACCTTGAGCACTTCAAACAAGGAGAAGAAAAGTCATTGCCCCTTTTTTGAACAAGGATCCAAAAACTCAACTAACCATACAAACATACACCAAGTTTGTCTTTCCATTATAAAGCATCATTACCAATACACAAAAAATATATATTATTAAGAATTGTCAAAAACAAACTACTATGACAATCATTATATTAGAAAAAGAAATAAATATTACAATTGTACAGTTAATTAAACAAGTTATTTATGAAATCCTTAAACAAGCACACAAACTAGTTGCAGTATTCCAAACGTTCAAAACATTGCATTTTGTTATGCACATCTAAAATTATTTTTGAATTTTTTTAAGTAATCGATAGTAAACTATACAAATTACTCACTACGAAAAAACTACATGGTTTATACTCTATATTCCACAATTTATTTAAATACCTCAAAATACATCTCCACCTCTCATGGAACCAAATCCAATATTGGAAAACAAATTCCCTTTACATAAGGAAACTTCTTTAAAGGTAATTCATAAAAAAAATATCGCCAAACGATAAATGCTTCTACCACTTATATATATATATATTATATATATATATATATATATATATATATATATATATATAGTTCTACTATCTAGAATTCCAAAATGGGAAACAAATATCACAATTGAAGAGCCTCATGACAATATTACCATGTTTCTTATCTTTATAAAAAAAAAAAAAAGAAAAAAATAATTTCCAAAACAAAATCCAAGATGATGTGGAATGCAACACATTCACAAAGAATATGTTGTTTGTTATGTGTTGTTTGTTATGTAGAAATTATGGTGTAGAATTGCAACTAATCATGAAATTTTAATCAAATCACAAGACACAATCTTACTCTACTACTTTGTAAAATTCAATTCACAATTTAGAACCACAAGCGGAAACATGTATAAGGAAAACACAAATACATACCGTATTTTTCGAGTAGAAAGCAATTGTTAAAAAACCCTTATATTTTCTTGCATGAATGTGATGTGAATAAAGAAGTATTACAATTGATTGCTCGCTCTAAGCACAACTTGCAAGTGAATAACCTATCTCTCTGCTCACTCAGAAGCTCTGACCCAAACTTAGTCAATTTGTTCAACTGGTTGAGCCCCTATTTCCTTGTGCAATTCCTTTAGAAATTAGGCCCCTATTATTTAGTAAAATCCTCATAGTGATTGTGCGATTCCCAAGGTAAACTCGAGAACTCGAATTCTTTGCATGCACTAGCTATTTTGGGTTGATTGATTAGTTAACTCGATGGACATTGAGTTTGACTCAAGTCCCATTGAACAACTAACCTCCCACTAGTTCCTCTAACAATTAGAACTAGTTTAAGTGAAGACAACTTGAAATAACTAACCTTGATTGGGACAAATTAGCAATCACACATGCTTAACTAAACTCTAACTCCTCTAACTCAAATTTATTGATCTAACTGACTCACAATAGCCATGTCACCTATGTTAACTGCATCCAAGTTGTCTTCTAATGTGGAAATTCATTTTTTCTCAATTTAATCAAAGGAAAACTGAAATTGAGAATTTCTTGCTGCATTTTTCAAATCTCTCTCTTCACAAGAAAGGGATTATCAACCACCTCTATCCTACACCCATGGAACTCGAACTTCCCTCTTCACAAGGCCTTTTTCAAAATGTCAGCATCTTGTTCCTCTCTCAAAAAATATTGTAGCAAGATTATCCACCTATGCACACAATCCTATAAATGGTGATACCAAATATCTATATTCTTGGATCGATCGTGAAATACATGATTCTTGGAGAGATTGATGCAAATTTGATTATCACATTAGATCATAGTTGGATCCATCATCTAGCCAAATAGTCCCACAAATATCTTTCTCATATTACCCCACATGATGCTCGACTTGCAGCCATGTATTTAGCTTCTGCTGAGCTAAGCGCCACAAACCTTTGGTTATTTCAGTTTGATGGACTCCTTGCCCAATTTGCATCTATGAAGCCACACAGATTCACTGCCTTTATCTCTCTGTACCATAATCCAAACTGGGTAGTGCCTCTAAGGTACCATAAAAGATGCTTAGTTTCCTTCCAAAATAATTTGGTTGGCCTAACCATAGCTTGGCTCAACTGGTTGACTGCATATCACATATCTCGTCGTGTGTTCACAAGGTACATTAGTTAACCCACTAGCTATCGATAATTAGTAGCATCCACTTCCTCACCTGAAGTGGCATCCTCCTTCCTCGAGTTGGTCACTAGTTCCCCATCACCTTTCCATACTTCCAACCCAAGGAAGTAGTGCATGATACCCATGTCCTTTATTTTAAATTCTCTTGCAAGGTCCTCCTTGCAAGATCTAATCAACTGCTCATTACTAGTTAAAATCAAATCATCAACATATAAGACAATAATAGGCAATTTAGCTTCTACCAAGATGAATAAAGAAGTATTACAATTGCTTGCTCGCTCTGAGCACAACTTGAAAGTGAATAACCTATCTTTCTACTCATTCAGAAGCTTTGACCCAAACTTAGTCAATTTCTTCCTCTTCTTGAGCCCCTATTTCCTTACGTAATTCCCTGATAAATTAGGCCCCTATTATTTACTAAAATCCTCAAATTGATTGTGAAATTCCCAAGGTTGATCATCTGATTGCATGCAACACTTGTACACTACTTACTAGTCTACGCTTGATGTTACATTGCCTTAGAATCTCCACCACAACTGGAGAACTCGAATTCTCTCCATGCACTAGCTATTTTGGGTTGATTAATGAGTTAACTAGATGAACATTGAGTTTGACTGAAGTCCCATTAAACAAATAACCTTCCACTAGTTCCTCAAATTGTTAGAACTTGTTTAAGTGAAGACAACTTGAAATAACTAACCTTGATTGCTAAAAATTAAAAATCACACATGCTTAACTGAACTTTAACTCCTCTAACTCAAATTTATTGATCTAACTAAGTGACAAGAACCATGTCACCTCTATTAATTGCATCCAAGTTGTCTTATAATGTGGAAATTCATTTTTTGTCAATTTAATCAAAGGAAAAATCAAATTGAGAATTTCACACTGCATTTTTCAACGCTCCCTCTCAGCAAGAAAGGGATTATCAACCACCTCTATTCTACACTTGTGGAACTCAAACTTCCCTCTTGACAAGCCCTTTCTCAGAATTTCAGCATTTTGTTCCTCTTTCAAAATGTATTGTAGCAAAATTATGTGCCTCTGCACACAATCTTGTGAATGGTGATACTGAATATCTATATGCTTGGATCGATTGTGAAATACATGATTCTTGTAGATCTTGATGAAAATTTGATTATCACATTAGATCATAGTTCGATCCAACATCTAGCCAAATAATCCCACAAGTATGTTTCTCATATTGGCTCCAATGATGCTTGAATTACAGCCATGTATTCAGTTTCTTGCGAGCTGAGCGGCACAAATATTTGCTTCTTGTTGTACCATGAAATAGTTGCAGCCCCAACACTAAAAATTCCACTTGATGTATTATTTGAGTTTGATGGACTCCCCACCCAATTTGAATCTGTGAAGCCACACAACTTCATTCCCTTTATCTCTTTGTACCATAGTCCAAATTGGGTTGTGCCTCTGAGGTACCATAAAACATGCTTAGTTTCCTTCCAAAATAATTTGGGTGTCCTAACCATAGCTTGGATCAACTCATTGAATGCACATCACATATCTCATCGTGTGTTCACAAGGTACATTAGTGAACCCACTAGCTACCAATAAATAGTAGCATCCACTTCCTCACCTGAAGTAGCATCCTCCTTCCTCCAGTTGGTCACTAGAGGTGTCTCCATGGGTTTGCAACTCTCCATGTAGAACTTATGTAGTATCTCATTTACATACTTTCCCTGACAGACAAACAGTTCCCCATCGCCTTGCCATACTTCCAACCCAAGGAAGTAGTGCATGATACCCATGTCCTTCATTTCAAATTCTCTTACAAGGTCCTCCTTGCAATATCTGATCAGTTGCTCATCACTAGTTAAAATCAAATCATCAACGTATAAGACAATAATAAGCAATTTAGCTTCTACCAAGATGTGATATAGGTTTTCATCTAGTAACTTTTTTTGAAGCCCAAACCAATGAGATAGTTATTGATCCTGGTGTACTAAGCACGATGTACATGTTTGAGACCGTGCAATGCTCGCTTGGGTCTGCACATATGAGACTCCCCATCAAATGTCTCAAAACCTTGTGGTTGCTCAATGTACACCTCCTCCTCAATAACCCCATTGAGAAATGTTTTTTTACATCCATCTAGTGGGTCTTCCACCCCATCTTCATGGAGAATGCAAGAATTGATTTAATGGATGAGTACCTTACTACATGAGCAAAGGTCTCCTCATAGTCAATTACCTCAACCCTAGAGTATCCCTTGGCCACAAATATGGCCTTAAAATTCTATATGCTTATGTCTACTACCTACTTAACCTTGAAGGTCCATCTTGAACCCACAACAAATTTATTAGCTTGTCTTAGGACCACTTCCCAAACACTGTTCTTTACAATGGATTCATATTCCTCCACCATTGCATCAACCCATACAGGTTTCTCTATTGATTCCTCCAAATATTATGACTCAGTGTCAACAAGATTAGTCATTAGAGCCATGTAGCCAGTGTATCAATCATGACCTTCTCTTCCTACGCAAATTTGAAGGATCTCCCACATTCTCCCTCGCATCCTGCACAAGTATATTAGTTTGCTTGGTCCTTTTTCTACCTTCTCTGAATGGTTCTTCTTGAGTGGATGTCTCCACTCTCAGCTCCTCAATTTGTGGCTACCCCACAAATTTGTGAGTCTCCTCCTTTGGAGCTAAAATCTCCTCTTCTAGTGGGATGTGGAGCTCCTTCTCGAGAGAGCACCACATCGCTTTCTCCTCATCAACTTTTACATCCCTTCACACAAATTTCATTATGAGGGATGACAAGTACACATAATAGTTTTGAGAAGTTTTTGTGTAACCCATAAAAACCCCCAATTCTATTGTTGGCTCAAGCTTCTTCCTTGATTCATTGGAGGCATGGTGGTAGAAAGAGGCTCCAAAAATCCTGAAGAGCGACACATCCAATATTCTCCCTGAAAAAACCTTCATCGGTGTAATCATGTCGAGAATCAGACGAGGAATTTGGTTATGCAAATAGACAATTGTGTCACATGCCTCTACCCACAATATAGTGGCAGGCCTTTATAATGCAACATAGCCCTCACGGTGCCCACAATGCTATGGTTCCTTCTTTTAGCCACCCCATTTTGTTTTGTTTTGTGGAGTGTTGTCAACTCTTGTCAAATTCCTTCTTTCACATAGAAATTTTTGAATTCACTCGACACAAAATCACCTCCATTATCGCTCCTGAGAGCCTTCACCTTCTTGTTGATTTCATTCTCAATCAGTGCCTTGAATTATATCAACTTGGAGAATGTCTCATCTTTCTTCTGCATGATCAAGATCCAACACTTCTGTGAGAAGTCATCAATAAAATTACAAAATATTTATGTCTCGGAGTGGAGGCTATCGAGAAAGGTCCACATACATCAGAATGGATCCCTTACGAGAGTGCATGTGCTTTGTTCTCCCGATCATGGAATGTGGATTTTGTGTACTTCCCCAAGGTATACCCTTTACATACATCTTGTTGGTTAAGTTATCATTTAGGGAGGCCAGTGGTTATTTGTTGCATAATCTTGAAGAGCGACACATCCAACGTTCTCCCCGAAAAACCCTTCATCAGTGTAATCATGCCGAGAATCAAACGAGGAATTTGGTTATGCAAATAGAAAGTTGTGTCACATGCCTCTACCCACAATATAGTGGTAGGCCTTTATAATGCAACATAACCCTCATGGTGCCCATAATGCTATGGTTCCTTCTTTTAGCCACCCGATTTTGTTTTGTTTTGTGGAGTGTTGTCAACTCTTGTCAAATTCCTTCTTTCACATAGAAATTTTTGAATTCACTCAACACAAAATCACGTCCACTAGTGCTCTTGAGAGTCTTCACCTTCTTGTTGATTTCTTTCTCAATCATTGCCTTGAATTATGTCAACTTGGAGAATGTCTCATATTTCTTCTGTATGATCAAGATCCAACACTTCTGTGAGAAGTCATCAATAAAAATTACAAAATATTTATGTTTGGCAGTGGAGGCTGTCGAGAAAGCTCCACATACATCAGAGTGGATCCCTTCCGAGACTGCATGTGCTTTGTTCTACCGATCATGGAATGTGGATATTGTGTACTTCCCCAAGGTACACACTTTACATACATCTTCTTGGTCAAGTGCTCATTTAGGGAGGCCAGTGGTTATTTGTTGCATAATATTGAAGGCGCCATGATGCAAATGACCAAGTCTTGTGTGCCAAAGTTCAAAAACATCGCGACTCCGCACTTTCTCCACATTAGTGCTTAATGCAACGTAGTCTTCCACATATAGCTTATACAGGTTCTTCACATGAACCCTGATTTGCTTCACCTATCCCATGGCTATGTGACTTAATAATGCTTTTCCTTTTCTAAAGATCACATCATAACCACAGTGTTTCAAAACTGCAAAGGAGATGATATTTTTATTTAGGCCCATAATGAAGATGACATCCTTGAACCTAAGAGGGGTGACCAAATCCATTTGAAAAATGAATATATAAATCTTAGCTGCATTGTACCTTCTGTCATCCCCCATCTCAATGTGCATTTTCAAGTCTTCCTCCTCCAGGTCACTGAAAATTTGTCTACACCCTCTCATGTGAAACGATGCACTTGAGTCCAAGTACCACACACTCCCCATCATTTTTCTTACCATGCATGCGATAAGGGTAAAGTAAAGCTCAAACTGTGAAGCAAAAGATTCACCTACTCCTGCTTCTAAGTTCTTCTTGCTCGGATTTTTATGTGGACACTTCGTGGCATAGTGTCCAAATTCATGACAATGGAAGCATTTAATTTTGGACAAATATTTCTTCTTGCCCCCTTGGCTAGATTCTGGTTTGGATTGTGATTTATTGCATTTTCCCCTTCCAACCAATGCAATTTTTTCTTCATCCTTGCCATTGGATGAAGTCCCATCACTAGTATTCCACCTTATTTCCTCATGTACCAAATCAGACCATAAGCATTCCAAAATTGGTAGTTTCTCCCTCTCGTTAGTTCTTGGTAAGGCCTAGTAGGGATAGCTTACCAAGTTAGCTTCTACAACATTAACACCAACCCGACCAAGTTGATCAAGAACTTGTGTGAACTTACTTAGATACTGTAGAATAGTGTCACTACAAAACTCACTCACACAATACATTATATCCTCCATTGTGGGTGTACCGAACTTCGGTCAAAACTGCTACTCGCTTTACACTATTCCAACTCACTTATGGCCTAGAAGTGGTACTACATATCAAGTGCCATATTACTTCATTGAAACTCATTTTTGAACTCTTGCTCGACACCACTATCGAAGAATAATGCTTGATGTATCTCAATCAGCTGGATGAGACCCATTGAGATGCCACACTAGAACTCGAAGCCCATAAGTGTCAGGTCAAATCCCAATATGACAAAAATGTCAAGCCTCATTCTTACCAAGAAGACAATCTTGTTTTACTCAATGATTAGAAACACGACCTTTTAGGGGCATGAATGCTTCAACCATTATGGATCGGTCCATATGTGATCACCAGAGCCCTCTCAAAAGTTGCCTATGAAATTCAGGACTATGAAGGAATGCCATCGCTGAGCCCCGAAATGGGCTCTATCTGAAAAAGTATTATGCCTAGTATTGCACTAGGCATGAGCTTTGTAATTTTATGTATTTATAAGTTTTTTCTCTTTTTGCTATGAATGGATTTTTGCAATTTTGCAAGTATTTGTCTCATATATGTTTCTCGTTGTGCAGATGTCTTCATCACCCTTACTATACGTAGGATATGAAGATGGTGCGAGTCATCACACATGACACATTGCATCAATTGCTTGGGTCATTTACACATCTGATTTAAAACTACTTTTTTTCGGGGGAGTCTTTCTTGGCACCACCACCAACAGTATTGCTAAGTATATGTCTATAATATCACTTCTCACTAAAGCGTCATCTTGGGACATCTCCAATCATTAGGGGATTTTTTAGGTGTAAAATGGGCCTCCTGAGGAAATCATAAAATAATAGTGGAAATAATAAAATAAGATTAGATTACATCATCAAATTTTAGAGGGAAAAAAGAAAAACTATTTTTTTCAACTATATTTTCAACTTATCTTTTTATGGGTTTACTCAAATTTCAAGTGAAAACATTCTTTGGATGCATAATTTGATTCCTCACCCAAGGAGTACCCATGTTGCATACTTTCGATAGACCCTACTACACAAAAATGAGAAATACATTAAAAACATGATTGCAAACATGTTTTTTCATGTATTTCTCATTTTTCTTGTAGTAGTGTCCATCGAAATTATCCAACATGGGTACTCCTTGGATAAGGAATTAAATTTTTCATACAACGAGCACTCCCTCTCAAAATTTGAATAAAACCTTAAGGAGATAAGTTGAAATACAAGTTGAAAAAATAGTTTTATTATTTTATTATTTTTTTTTATCTTTTTACCCCTTTACTCTAAAAATGGTGAATCATCCTCCATGGTTGACATCATCATCTTGAATCCTATTGGTTCTTATAAAGTTTATTTTGGTTGTAGATTTTTCTTAGGAGGCCCATTTTAGACCTCAAAATTCCCCTAATGTTGGTGTTTAGGTTAGACTCTCAACTTGTCGTATGAAATTGAAAAATCATTATCACATTTGAAATCCAATATTGTTACGTCATTATTTAAGGTACGACTCTTAGAACGCCAATTTGAGTTTATTACATATGAACACATTCCTCGAGAATTTAATGCATTTGCTGACTCATTAGTAAACTATGTATTAGATTGACATCTCTCTTTTTTATTATAGATACATGGATGAAAGTAAATATTTACATAGTTAAAAATTTACAAAAACATTAAAAAACATTTACATCATAAAAGTGTCAATCTCTC
>APFE030076331.1:0-18135 GCA_000404065.3 Pinus taeda | reverse complement strand
CAACCTCCTTTACATTACATAAATGAACAATTCTTAGATGATTCAAATGACAAAACCTCCTTTCTATATATAGGAGTCTAAGAAGTCACAATATAACCCAGCCGCCCTAACAATAATAATGTAAAGCCACAAAAATAACAATAGAGGGATTCTATGGGGCACAATAATAACAATATGGGGATAATAGGGGCACAACAATATTAATAAGGGATGCAAATACAACATTAATGGGGTAATCACTAGTACTATAGGGACCCAACAATTTCCTCTTTTGAAATTATGTTATGAAGCTGTTGGTTTCACTCTCTCATGGTTGTATGTATGCTGCTAAGTAGTGAGAAGTACTTGTGTAAACACATATTTACTTGTGTTATTTGATAGATTTCAATATGTGTGTAATCACATATTTACTTTTGTTATTTGATAGCCTACAATACATGTATGTAAGCACATATTTACTTATGAAAATTGGTGACAAGTGTATTCATGAGGCATAGAGATTCAGACTTTAATTCATGCTCCACGTTTTCTACATTTTCACCTCCTCACTCTTCCATATTTCTATTGGATATTTTTTCTTAGGATATTTTGTTATGTTCAACCCTTTGCATCAATTTCCCTCCTTTCCATCATCCTGTTCATCTATACTAAATAACAATGTTAAACTATGTATTGTTGTGTCTTGACCGCCAAAACCAACGCATTTCTCTTTGATATTATCCATATGTACCAGTGTTTATTATGATCTATCTATTTTCTTGAGTTTACTTTGGCAAAGGGTTACTGAACCAATTACGTGACATATGGAGTGCAACAGAAAACCTTTACATAATCTTCAAAATTACTCCTCTCAGGTGCCCTAGGAAATGGTCTCCTATCAACCCAGAGGCTGTCTCTAGGAGGCTTCTATATCTTCTGAAAGAAATTGTGTGACAGGAGATTACAAAAATCTACAACATCTTTCTGGCATAGTTATCGAGGAACAAATCAGAATATTTTTCCTTGGGTACGACAATTTTTACATTCCCTATGTCAGGTGAGCAAGGGAAGTGTGGGTTGAAGATCTCTTACCTTGATGACTCCATTGTTTTAATCTTATTGTAAACACCTTGACAAGTCCATTGTTTATATCCTTATTTGGTCATCCTAGCTTTCAAGAGGCCTCATACTCACTCTGATGCTAAACAATAGAAAACTTCCCCTACATCTAAACTTGAGATCACTCACCTAAAGGGGTTTTCAAAATGGCCATTCCTATATTCTTGGCGGATAAATTTTCCCCACTAGATTTTTCTTATGTTGCTGGTTATCCCCATCATGTCCCTTCATTTCATGAATGGTATACCTATGCCTAGATTTAGTGGAAACATAGATAGAAGGTAGGATCATCACATCAAGGATTTTCATGAATGCATGGAACAACTGGGTATTTTTTTTGAAGATGTGAAAATGAAATTGTTCATGTACTCTTTAGATGAATATTCTAGAGTTTGGTACAGAACAAAACCTCATGCCGGCATATCTTCCTTAAATAGCTTTCACATAGCATTTAGTATTTTTTTGCAAAAGATTATATCCACTAGGTGGTCTATTTGAAGATTGTTGTGCACATTTTAATGTTGAAAATATTTCTGAGGTTAATGATCCTACTGAAGATGTTTGTGGGGCTCAACTCCAATAAAACATATACTTTCATCAAGAAGCATCACTCAATGATCAAGAAATGGAAGGAGGAGACATTATTAAGCTACAAATAGACCCTGAGAGATCTTATTCTTGTGAATTTGATGATTCTCCTTATTATGATTTGTATGACTTCGATGGGACATTGAGAAATGTAGGAATACACCAATCCCAGTCATGGAAAGATGCACGAAACGAGGAGGCCCACTAGGAGGTTAATTTCTAGTTTTTAGAGTTTGTAGTTCTGCATTTCAGTATTATGAGGAATTGACTCCCAAAAAATAAGGTTCCACATTGGTTTTCTGGTTTTACAAGTTCATTATATTTTTTACTCCATGCCCAATGGTGAAGGCTACTAGTATACAGGTTCTCAACACCTTTCTAACAAGGCCTTGTCCCCAATTGGATCCAATGTTATCACTTACTGCAAAATTGTTCGAATGGTGCCAAATGATGTCAAAAGAATGAAAAATAGAAGAGAATATTGCAGCCATGTTCCAAGCCATAAAAGGACTCAACACCTACATTAGATGACATGTGGAAGTCCAAAAAGAGACTCTTGGATCAAAAGATATGGTCTGCTGAAGTTTCAAGGATTAAAGCCTTAGGAAGGAAATAATATTGGCAATCACATATCGAAGGTCCAGAATATCGGCGATTGCAACATCAGAGCATCAAGCATATCGATACATTGCATGTCGGAGGTCCAGATATATCGGCGCATAGTAGCATCACAGTCAGGCATATTGACAATCAGAGAATCAGAACTTCTGAACATGAGAACCTTTTAAAAAGTTGCGATATGGGTGAAGCGCCATTAGTGTTAAAAACTATCGGGAACACCAATAAAGGATTAACAAAGGATTTTATCGCAAAACCAAAGGTGTGCAGGCCCTTTTCTCTCTCCTCTAGGAGAACGCATGGTGGCATATGATTGGTCCCAATGATCTACAATGGCATCTAACATCAGCATGTCGTGGCAGTATAGAAGGACACGTGGTAGGTAGTTTTGGTGTTTTGAGGTGGCCTAAGGCAACAAATATGGGCAACACATGTCACCACTCATGAGGTGCCACATGGATCGATGACATCATATTTAAGGTCAATGTATCGGAGATCGATGATGCTAGAAATTTGTAACACTTGATACTTGAAAATGTTCTGATAAGGGGGCTCCGATATTGGGTTGGCACCACGGTCGCAAAGAATCAAAGAACCAAGGGCGCTAAGGGTGAAATGTGAAGTTGGGCTACACTTTTGTGAGAAACACCTTCGAAAATTTCCCAACGCCATTTTTTCAGCCAAACAATTTTATTTTTTTCGGCTAAACTATTATACAAACGTTCAACCAAAAATTTGGTTGTTTGGATTAATGTCGATCATTAAATGGAATTTTCACTGGAGTTGAAAAATTTAGCAAAAAAATAGTTTGACCAAATAAATAACTCGGCTAAAAATATTGTTCAGCTGAACTAGGCTTTCCGGACATATTATTTATTCGTCCAAAAAAATGTTTATATATATGGCAGGCCATACATTGTTGCAAAGTTTTTCACTCTGTTGATTTTTTTGTTGTGTTGTGTTGTGTGATCTATTGTGAGCATTATTGTGTTGTGTGGTATGTTTTCAAGTGGTGTTGTGTGGTATATTGTCGAGCATTGTTGTGTGGTCTGTTGCCGAGCATTGTTGTGTGGTCTACTACCAAGCGCTAATACCAACCAGGTTACTGACAAATTTTCCTTTTTATAATTTTTTAAATTTAGTGAAATATTTTTTATGATATTTGTGTAATGTTTTTTTTTGTAGCGTGGAATATTTCTGAGCCTAATCATCCACCCTCATTGCTGGAATATTTATCTCCTCGTACACCCTCATCGCTGGAAGATTTATCTCCTCATCCACCCTCGTCGCAGGAAGCTCCTCATCCGGACCAAGTAATTCACCGTTGCCACTAAATTATTTTAGTATAGAATAAGCTCCTTGTATCTAGTAGGAAATGTAGCCAAGAAGTAGAGGTTTCTGCTATGACCGCTATCATTGCCGCTATTCATAACTCCTACTTTTCTTTTCTTTTATACCAATTTTCTAATGGCAATGGAATCTTGTATTTTTTCCTTTTTTTTAATGATAATAGACACCCCCTGTTCCTCCCATACATACCACTGAAAAAAATAACAATATCAAACGAACTTCCTTGTGTTTGCCAGAAAAGCACTGCGAACGTAATCAATCTCAAATTCTTCTCGTCTACAAACCATATGCACCCATTCTTTTTCCAGCATCATAGGAAAATAATTCATTGTTAGGTTGGGCCTTATGATTATAACATCTCCACTTCTCATGACTTTTGAGATACATATTTTTCATTTCTATTTTGTTAGATGCATGAGATTGAAGCTAATTAGAGTGTTGGCATTTCTTTGCCATCTATTTTCTGTGATTTAATTTTAGTGTTATTGGGTTGCTAATTAGAGTGTTGGAATTTATTTGTCATCCTTTTTTGGTGTTTTAATTTTAACGTTAATTGGGTTAAGATGTTCTACCTTGATTTATCTTGTAGAGCAACCTTGGTGATTCCTGGTAACATAATTTCCTTGCTTTTGTTGTTATATGTCCATTTATGTTTTCTTTTTCATTATGTGTATTTCACTTTGCTTCCCTATTTTCTTGGAACATGGGTCTTATCATCTTCCTAAGATGAGGCAAAATACACTTAATTGAAGGTTCTTGTACTTGCTCTTTTCAAGTAGTAGCTTCTTCTTGAGAACATTTTTATCATTTCTATTTTGTTGGGTGTATGATATTGAAGCTAATTAGAGTGTTGGCATTGCTTTGTCATCTATTTTTGGTGTTTTAATTTTAAAATTATGGGGTTGATTTCTTCTACCTTGATTTATCTCGTAGAACAACCTTGATGTTTCTTGGTAAGTTCATGCTTTTCTTGTTTTTGTTGTTATATGTTCATTTATGTTTTCTCAATTGAAGGTTCTTGTACTTTCTCCTTTCAAGTAGTAGTTTCTTTTTGAGATACATCTTTTTCATTTCTATTTTGTTGGGTGCATGAGATTGAAGCTAATTAGAGCCTCAACATTGCTTTTTCATCTATTTTTTGTGTTTTAATTTTAATGTTATTGGGTTTCTAATTAGAGTGTTGGCATTGCCTTGTTATCCACTTATGGTGTTTTAATTTTAATGTTAATGAGTTGACTTGTTCTACCTTGATTTATCTTGTAGAACAACTTTGATGATTTTTGATAACATATTTTCCTTGCTTTTGTTGTTATATGTTCATTTATGTTTTCTTTTTCATCATGTGTATTTCACTTTGCTTCCCTATTTGCTTGGAACATGGGTCTTATCATCTTGCTAAGACGAGGCAAAATACACTTAATTTAAGGTTCTTGTACTTTCTATTTTCATGTAGTAGTTTCCTTTTGAGATACGTCTTTTTCATTTCTATTTTGTGGGGTGAATGAGGTTAAAGCTAATTAGAGTGTGGGCATTGCCTTGTCATTTATTTTTGGTGATTTAATTTTAATGTTATTGGGTTGCTAATTAGAGGTTGACATTGTTTTGTCATCCATTTATGGTTTTTTAATTTTAATGTTAATTGGGTTGACTTGTTCTATCTTGACTTATCTTGGTAACATACTTTCCTTTCTTTTGTTGTTATATGTTCATTTATGTTTTCTTTTTCATTATCTGTATTTCACTTTCCTTCCATATTTTCTTCGAACATGGGTCTTATCATCTTGCTAAGTTGAGGAAGAATACACTTAATTGAAGGTTCGTGTACTTGCTCTTTTCATGTAGTAGTTTGTTTTTGAGATACATGTTTTTCATTTCTATTTTTTTGGGTGCGCAAGGTTAAATCTAATTAGAGTGTTGACATTTCTTTGTCATCTATTTTTGGTGTTTTAATTTTAATGTTATTGGGTTGTTAATTAGAGTGTTGGAATTGCTTTGTCATCAACTTTTGGTATTTTAATTTTAATGTTATTGGGTATTTAATTAGAGTGTTGGAAGTTCTTTGTCATCAATTTTTGGTGTTTTAATTTTAATGTTATTAGCTAATTGGATTGTTGGCATTTCTTTGTCATCTATTTTTTGTGTTTTAATTTTATTTTTATTGGGTTGCTAGATATATGTTCATTTATGTTAACTTTTTCATTATGTGTAATTCACTTTTCTTCCCTATTTTCTTAGAACATGGGTCTATTAGCTCCTTAAGATGAGGTAGAATACCCTCAATTGAAGGTTACTGTACTTACTCTCTTCAAGTAGTAGTTTCTTTTTGAGATACATACATGTTTTTCATTTCTATTTTGTTGGGTGCATGCGATTGAAGCTAATGAGAGTGTTGACATTGCTTTGTCATGTATTTTTGGTGTTTTAATTTTAATGTTAGTGTTTTATTTTTAGGAAGGAAATGCATACATATTAAGTTTACTAGAACAAAACTCGGTCTATCATTTTTCATTTTTCTTCTTCTTTTTTAACTATAGTTTTTAAAGAAACATATAAATAGACCCATTTATTGCATATAAATAAACATGTATTATAGCTTTAACAAACAAATTTTATAACAAGGCATGAATAAGTATTAAATTTCCATGAATGGAAATACAAATAAATTAAGAAATACTTTCAAACTAGGCATGAATAAGTGTTAAATTTCCAAGAATGAAAAAATTAATTAATTAAGAAATACTTTCAAATTTGGATCTGATTTGAAGCTATGTTGAATTAGAAAGATTTGTATTTGTGGAATGAACTTAAAAATAAATTAGTAAATACTTTCAACCTTCAGTTTAGTTGAAGCTAAGTTGAATGAATAAGATATTTATAGTTGAGTTGAATTAGAGATCTCTAGTTGTCTTCTTCTTGCAATTCTCCAACCATACAACTAAGTAGAAACAACCTTCCCTGCTACCTAGCCTTCCAACTGATTTGTCTAAATAACAATCTTTTGCACAACCTAATGATACCTGTATAAATATATTAAATTCATTTTATTGAATTTGTTTTTTTACAGGGATCAAAAACACATTAAACATGGTTGAAAAATGGACATTATGCATAGAAGTTTCTTGTTATCCCAATCGAGGGCAAGCAATGATTACTTATGTGCTATGCAATATTATGACGAACAAATTCCTCCAAAGGAAAATGAATGTACCAGGAAGAACAACAAACAATGAAGCATATTATATTGGATTGATAGAAGGCTTAGGAAAATCTAGGGAGTATGGATCCAATGGAATTGTAGTCTTCACCAATTCTGAACTTGTGTGCAACCAAATGAAAGACATGTACCAAGTTAAAAATGAAAGGTTAAAACAACTGCATGGAGAAGTAAAAAATATTGTAAGTCAATTTCAATCATTTAGCATAAGACATTTTGCAAATGTTAATAGGATGTCTAGTGATATATTGTATGGGGCAATGCCAATTCAAAATTTGTGTGTGAAAGATGAATTATTGTTAAGAAGTTCTCCATCAATATTTATTGATGGACATTGTAAGATATCTTTGATATGTCTGTGTTTTTTAGTTATCAATGTGTCATTTTTAATAACCATGTGTTTTTTTCACTTCTATACCAAGTGTGCCCCCACTATGTAAGCACACCTTGATGAAATTGAAATGTTTTAGAAAACTTTGTATTTAATTTTCAAAATATGCATGCATCAACACTTGTGTTTTAATCTTTGAATGTCTTTTAATATCAATTTTAAGATCTTAAAATGCATGATGTAATTTCAAGGGTTAAATCAATTAAATGCATGAGGTAACTTCAAGGGTTATCTCAATTGTCTGAATTTTTAATCTTTTTAAATAGAATTTTCAATATTTTTAAATACATGTTGTAACTTGAAGAGTTACAACAATTTTTGGAATTCATGGTCTTTTCAAATAGAATTAAAAAAAAAAAAATTGTAAATCCACAAGGTAAATTTTTAAATATAATGCATGTTTATCTATCTATAGATATCCATATCATGGATGTGCATTTTCCACATGATTCTTCGAGGTGAACATCAATATTCTCATGCATCTACTAGAGCGGGAGGTCGAGGTCGTGGATCAAAGAGAATATCAAATGAATCCGGGGAGGTCCATTGTTCACTTCATGGTATATGTGTGTGTGTGCATTTACTTAAATGATAAATAAGTAGAATCATATGTATGTACATATAAATATTGAAAATTGATTTTCTATTTTTTTAGATAATTTGCTCACAATGTTGTCGTGTGATGGTGGCCAACATTCTATGAGTGGTCATCAACCTCGGGGTGGTCAACATTCTCCAAGTGGTCATAAATATTAGGGTGGTCAACATTCTTTGAGTGGCCATCAATCTCAAGGTGGTCAACATTCTCCGAGTGGTCGACATCATTTTGGTAAATTATACATGTCTATTTTGCATACATGTATGAATACATTTCTTCATGTGTTTTTATATTTATGAAATTTTATATATATTGATCCAGAGGGTGAAAATGTTGGTCCAAGTATATGTAAGTGAAGCCAGATGGTTCAAGAAGAAGGATAGACACCAACTAATTTTTATCCATCTGCTATTTTGAATGAGCTTCCTTGGGAGACAAATCTCTTACAATGCACATTACAAAAGTGAAAAATTCATTATTCTAAATTGAGGAAAGATCTTGGGAGTTTGGAGCTCCCTGCAAAGAGTAGATAAAGCTTAGAAATAGTTACACACTCTCTAAGCTCATTTCTTGAAGTTTACGAGAAGCTTGGGCCAACCACGAATTCACTTATAAATATGATGAGGCATATAAAGGAAGCAGTGATGGGTCTCAATAAATGGGTCGAGGTTAATGAAAGGGTTACAAAAGAAGATGCAAAATCTATGTTTAATTTCAAAGAATGGTCGAAAAGAAAAATGTTGAAGGTGCAATATTTCATGCACCTTGATATAGCTTGCCATCTATGTGATAGGTTCCTTGTAGCATATGGAAAGTTGCCATGGAATGATGAAGTTCCAGTTTATTTTGCAAAATTATCTTATGCAGAATTTTTTTGGGTATGAAACCCGATTACAATGACCTTCCATCTAAATACTACCATACTAGGAAAGGTCAGATATATAATCATAAGGGTGCATTATGTGATGTTGAATTGCCTCGCCCTAAGCCACCTTTGGTATGCCAACCCCCTCGTCTGGTAACTTTGCTATCAGAGATGGATGCCACTTCTCAAATTAATCGAGAAGGAAGGGATGCCATCATAGATAACATACAAAGTGCATTGACCAAAATTGATATCGGTCTAAAGCGGGAAAGAGCACGAGCAAATGCATGTGCAATTTTTGTATATAAAACAAATGAAAAGATAGAAAATATGAATATTGAAAAACTTAAAGGATATGGAAAGGCTTGTGGTAATGGTTGACAAGACCTAATTGTTCATGAAGAAAAGGGTGTGAGATCAATATGCGTCAATGTTCAGGGTTGATATTTTAATGTAGTTTGTAATGTATGTGTTAATGTTCATTCACATACATTTTGTTATTTTTTTAGATATAATCTAACAAACATGTATCATTTGTTCACCATTTGTAGTTAGCTCATTCATTGAACAAAATTTTTGATAATGTCATGGTTCCAGGTTTAGGTTCTGATGAAGATATTTTGAGAGATGTTAGTTTTTTTGTAGAGTTCATGTCGATACAGTTATTATTCTACTTTTATTATCTCGATATATTGTGACTTGACATATTTTTAAAAGAAATAATTAAATGTATAATTAAATGCTAACATATTCTGATTCTGACTGATCTTTTGGACATAGCGCTATCCTCTTTCTCCCTATTAGGAGATGTGCCACAAGTATTGAATATTTCACTTATGTTTTGTTATAAATTGAAGTGCAAGTTTCATTAAAAAATGATTTATATATTTATTTTATAATTTTAAAATTTTGGAATTTTAGGTTTGTGGAGATTTCCATTGTCCTAGTCCTTTAGTGATGGATTTGACAATCGGGATAGGATCATCTAAATAATTTGAAAAATTCATGTAATGATTTTTTTAATATTGTGAGTTTATGCATTTTCATACATGCAAATTAAAATTTCTAATATATACATGTAAATGTATTTTACAAGAGATCTAGGAGGGAAAAATGCAAGATGAACACCAAAAGGGCACAATGGAGAGCAAACACCATGTGGTATTGCATGGAATTTGATTTTTTTTTATAATTTTGTTTTGATGATCTTACATTCTCATTTAATTTTAAAACATTAAAATTTAATTTTAAAGTACATAATCTTATGTATATATGCAATTACACATGTTGTGTAGGGCACCCATGATTCAAAGGAGAGCACCAGGAAGTTGATAGATCATATATTAGAGCGATGTTGTCTAAATTGATGCAACTTTTTATTTGACAATTTTTTAATGTTATATTTACTTTTATCATGATATAAATTTTGGAGATATTTAAAGTAAAATTGTTTATTATGAATTGATGCAACTTATTATTTGACAACTTTTCATTATACATTTTAAAATTTTGGACATATTTTAAATGTTTAACTCTTTATTATGATTTAATACATGCTAATTTTGGAGTTTATGTACATTTTGCATGGTACAATTGATGTATGGTTTGATGCTTAAAACTTGGTTTGACATATTTAAGTTCATGAATATGTATTATATTGAAAGTAAATTTGCATTTAATACATGCTAATTTTGGAGTGTATGTTCACTTTGTATGGTACGATTGATGTATGGTTTGATGCTTAAAACTTGGTTTTACATATTTAAGTTCATGAATATGTAGTGCAATGAAAGTAACTTTGCATTTAATACATGCTAATTTTGGAGTTTATTGATCCAGGTGGATGTTGGTGGCCACACACCTATCCCACTTGGACCCCCACAGCTATCTCTTTCAACTTTTCATTTTCCTTATTTGTAGCACAATTTACTATTTTTAGCAGTTTTTCAGGTCCTGAACTTCTAGAGTCATTTTGAGGCCCTAAACAATGTTTTTTTGGAAATCTGGGAGCAACATGGGTCCATGGATTGATGTTGCTCTTCCCAAAGTTGTAGTGCTTAGATAGATCTTTCCAACGAGCTATTATACGAGTCAAACAGAGATCGTATGCCAAAGTTACGACCATGGGAAGTTGATGTACCAATTTACCCAAACAGGGCCCACAATTTGGCGTTTCATCTTCTAGGGTTAGGTTTTTTGGATGTTTATGGTTTTCCATTGTTTCCCAACAATAAATAGGCCTTCGAGCCTTATTGAAACACAATTCAGAAGCATGTAGCCACCACATCTCTTCTCAGAGTTAAGCTACCATCGCCCTAGCTGGTTTATTTCCATTTCTGTTTGTAAGCATATTTCAGTATTTTACAGTAATGAAATGAAATATTATTTCTACTACATCTCCGTATTTGTGGTTATCTCTATAATATGTTGCGTTCCTATTTAAATCCGGATCAGTGGTATCAGAGCGATCTGCTTTTTCTCTGTTTTTCTTTGCATGTCCCCAATGAGGTCGGCATATAAGGAGCTAGGGTTTGAACTAGTCGAACCTTTGCAAGATCAGCCTCGAAAATCTCGACGGCCTCCCATGGTGGATGAAAAGAAAGATGAGGGGGTAGGAGAGCCTATCAAAATCTTGCTTGAAGAAGCCCTCAAGCAAAAAGGAACGCGATGATGGATAGCTTTGCACAGATCCTTCAGCGGCTGCCCAGAGGTGACACATCAACTTCCAACAGCTACTCTGGAAACACCACACCCTTTAAGGTACAAGTTAATTTTGAAATCCCCATCTTCGAGGGTCAAATAGACATAGATACCGTAGATAAATGATTAAATCTGCTAGAAGGTTATTTTTCTGTTCATAATTTTTCCAGTCAGGAAAAGATCATTTTCGCTCTTCTCAAAGCAGCCCCCCACGTCAAGGATTGGTGGAAAACCTACTGTGAGAAGAAGGATGAAAATATGGGCTCACTATTTTTAGCCGCACCCACTTGGAATTCATTCTGGGATGCCATCAAGGAGCAGTACTACCCTATCAAAATCTATGAGGACAAATACATAAAGTGGACCATGCTGCAGCAAGGAAGAGACCAAGATGTGCTAGATTTCACAAACATTTTTCATACCCTTCGCAAACAGTTGGGTATCAAGGATCCTGAGCTACATTTGGTACTCAAATACCACGGCTGCCTACACAGATACATCCAGGATGAGATGGAGTTCTTGAACATATCCTCGCTTGGCACGACATACTGATACGCTATCAAGATCGAGTAGAATCTTAAACAGAAGAAGCGAGACTTTGGATCTTCGAATCTGAAGCAAGGGAAAGGCTTCCCCAAATCACAGAACCAAGGACAAAGCCAAGACAGGCCAACCCAAGACAACCCATCAAAGCCACAATAAATGAACAACACCACGAAGTTGAAGAAGGACACAGGAAAGTGGTCTGAGTTCCACAAGAGCCCCACTCACAACACAAGTGAGTGTCGAACCAAGTAGTCGTTAGTGGCCGAGTTGAAGGCTTCAGAATCATATGTATATTCTGACCCTGAGTCAAAACCTGACAAGGGGAATGGCAAAGGGAAGAAGATCATTGGCGCAGAGCCCAGTGCCACTGTTGCCATCGCCAAGATCCAGAAGAATGAGCCTAAAGATCCAGAGGAGGGGGAGAATCTTTTCCACTCATAGATGTGGGTGAAGGGTTCACCACTACAATTCATTGTGAACAGTGGAAGGCAAAAGAACCTCATCTCAGTAGATGTCGTGAAGTGGTTGGGCCTATCGACTACACCACACTCATAGCTATATAGTATCAAGTGGCTTCACGAGGAATGAGATCTCTGAGTTCGCCAGTAGTTCTGCCTTCCCTACAGCATCAAACCCTTCACAGACGAGGTATCGTGTGATGTTACACCTCTGGATGTTTGTGATGTATTATTACATCAGCCATACTTGTGGAGGTGACATGTTGTGTATGAATCAAGGCCTAGCACTATTATTATTTCTTTGGGTAATTCATTATACAGGATACTGGAGGTAGCCCCACCTATCGCCACCTCTGTGATCACTAATAAGAAAGGCAAAAAGCTCATCTCACAAATTAGGAAATTTATTTTATGTCTTGTTCACTCCCAAAGTAAGGGGAAGATCGTCACCACATCCATGACCCCCACGAAGGGTTCCTCCATGTAGCAGCAAAAACAGAGGGATATGGTCATGAAAGAACATAGGAACAACCTCTCCTCACCTACAGGGGTACCACACAAGCTTCAGGTGGGCCACAAAGCCTGGTTGCATCTGTAGAAAGAACATTTTACAAGAGCCCATTAAAATCTCTGACCACTCCGACAAGGTCCTTACAACATTACCAAGGCTATGGGAAACAATTCTTTGGAGCATAACATTCCTCCATTCCTTCACTTGCACCAAGTGTTCAATGTGGAATGCCCTCGACCATGCTTCCCATTAGTATTGGACACATAAGAGATTGCAGAACAGTTCACCAGGGACCAAGTTCAGCAGATGGAGGAATTCAACGTAATGGGGACCATTGCTTCCTAAGGGGGGAGGAATGATCCAGGTGGATGTTGGTGGCCACCCACCTATCCCACTTGGACCCCCATGACTGTGTCTTTCAAATTTTTAGTTTCCTTATTCGTAGCATAATTTACTATTTTTAGCAGTTTTTCGGGTCCTGAACTTCCAACGCTATTTTGAGGCCCTAAACGATGTTTTTTTGTGAAATCTGGGAGCAACATGTAATAATGGTGCTCCATGTTGCTCTTCCCAAACTTGTAGTGCTCAGATAGATCTTCCCAATGAGCTATTGTATGCATCAAACGAAGATCGTATGCCAAAGTTATGACCCTGGGAAGTTGATGTACCAAATTACCCAAACAGAGCCCACAGTTTGGTGTTTCATCTTCTAGGGTTAGGTTTTTGGATGTTTAGGGTTTTCCATTGTTTCTCAACAAGAAATAGGCCTTCGAGCATATTTCAGTATTTCTATTTCTATTTGTAAGTATATTTCAGTATTTTACAATGATGAAATGAAGTATTATTTCTACTACATCTCTGTATTTGTGGTTATCTCTGTAATTTGTTGCGTTCCTATTTAAATCTGGATCATTTATGTACATGGTATAATTGATGTATGGTTTGATCCTTAAAACTTGGATTTAGATATTTAAGTTCATGAATATGTAGTGTAATGAAAGTAAATTTTCATTCAGTCAGTACATTTTGCATTCTATCATTCCTATAATGTTAGTAGATGATTCTTAGGTTTTGTTTAAAGTTGTTTTGTCTTGACTTATTTAAAATGAATCTAGTATAATTTGATGCAGATGTCTAAAACAATGATAACTTAAATTGCATTATAAAATATGGTACATGTAATTTTTTCATTCATGTATAGAAAGGCTACTATGGATGTCAGTTGATAGTTAACTTTTATTATAAAGTTCTATGAATGCACATTTACATAAGTTGGATAAAATTGCATTATAAAACATGGCCCACAATTTGCGTGATGCATGTATGGCTTGATGCTTTTAAATGTTTTACATATTTGCATTTAGTTGGTACATTTTGCATTCAATCATTCTTATAATGTTAGTAGATGATTCTTAGATTTTGTTTAAAGTTGTTTTGTCTTGACTTATTTAAAATGAATCTATTAAAATTGCAAATTACAAAATGTGGTCTATGTTTTTCATTTGAATGAATCAAGTATAGTTTTATGTAGATGTCTAAAACAATGATAACTTAAATTTGCATTATAAAATATGGTACATGTACATTTTTCATTCATGTATAGAAAGACTACTATGGATGTTGCTTGATAGTTATCTTTATTATAAAGTTCTTTGAATGCACATTCACATAAGTTAGATAAAGTTGAATTATAAAACATAGCCCACAATTTGCATGATGCATGAATGGCTTGATGCTTTTAAATTTTTTACATATTTGTATTTATTTGGTACATTTTGTGTTAAATCATTCCTATAATGTTAGTAGATGATTCTTAGGTTTTGTTTAAGGTTATTTTGTCTTCAAGAATTATTTCAAATGAATCTATTAAAATTGCAAATTACAAAATGTGTTCTTCATTTTTCATTTGAATGAATCAAGTATAATTTGATGTAGATGGAAAACAATGATAATAATTTGCATGATGCATGTGCATGGTTTGATTCTTTTAAAGGTTTTATATATAAATTAAGTTCATGAATATGTAGAAATGAAAGTAAATTTTCATTTAGTTGGTACATTTTGCATTTAATCATTCTTATGATGTTGGTAAATGACTCAACCAACCACAATCAAAAATTAACATAGAAGTAACAACGCTTGATTCAACCAACTACAATCACAAAGTAATAGAGTAGTAACCACACAGTATACGTGACAAATTAACAGAGCAGTAAATCCCTAATATAGGTCTACATAACAAGCAGTATACATATAACTTTGTAACTCAATACAAGACCCAATGAATATCACTTTCACATCATCACATTCTTAAGAATGTACAACTTAAGAGTGCACAAAAATAAATGTTGACAATGTACTTGACTCTAAGTTCTCAAACATGAATCCAAGTATCTAAGAAATTATTGGGTTGTTCAATTAAAAAAATTGTAATGGAATGCAATCTTCAATGATCCGTTCATGGTCAACTTTTGACATTGTCAATTTTTTAACTTTCATTTGTTTTTTTTATTGAACTTCTATCAACTTTATGCGCACTGCACACACCAAGTCACTATATTGAAAACTTATGACATCGGGTTCATAGTATTGAAAGTAAACATCTCACATTTTGGTGAGTTTCTTGGAAAAAATAGCCTTTCAATATAATAGACCCTCTTTCATATATAAAACCATTATCGTCATAGTCTTCCAATAACTTCATCTTTCGTTCAGTGCACCACATCGAATAATACTTGACATTTTATATGTTGTTAGTGGGTGCAACTACAACAAAAACATCTCATGCACAATAAAACAATTGTAAATTTAGATCATAATTTACATGAAATTAAATTTATCAATATGGACTTGATTTTATTATCTATTTCTAGAGCTCTATATTTTAACTATTATCTAAATACTTATACACATTGATTTTAAAAACATAAAACATATATATGTTTTGAAATCAATTGAAATGTTACCTTCTCTAACAAGATCAGAAACTTGATCACCTTCAGATGATACTATAGACTCCTATGGTTCCATCTCTTCGAAGCTTGGAACTGAGATTTTCCCCTTTGTATTTGGTTTTGTATGTTGCAAGGTTTTACATACATATTGTTTTCACAAACATCATTGGATTACGTGTCCTCTATGAAAACATGACAAAAATAAGAATATTTTCTTTTATCATCTGCAAACACATTTTGGTAATCCTTTGTTTTAATTGAATGAAATTTTCTAGTCCCTTTTATTGTTTTAGCTTCATATGTAATCGATCTATCTACATCTTTGACTCCAATATGCCAAAAAAAATCTATAGTAAATTCAAACAACAATTTAAATATGTTATTTAAAATACAATTTATATATGTTGAAGATAATCATTGTCATACTGTTTAAACTATATAATTTATAAATGTTTACAATTAAAAAATTAATTAAAATTAGCATATATTAAAACTATGTACAAGTTAATTTGTACATATATGTATATACCTTCATACCTACCTTGATGGGTTAGTCTGATAGCTTTGTGTAGCATCACACCATTGAACAACTTGTTTAGCTGAAACACGTATGTCTGTGGAGTGATCCATTTGATATCTTCAAAGTGCTTGTTTTACACATGCCCCTACACCATCATGTTCTCCTTTCCCATGACCAATCTCAAAGAAATTCCAACGATGTTTAATGTGGGTTTTCTTATGAAGAAAACACAACCAAAAGAATGATCGTGAAGATTTGAATTGATCTATGCATCCATTTGACCATATCCAATGTTCATTGAATTTTACTCCACGACCTCTCAATGAGTCATAAATCTTATCGAAACAATGTTGTATAAAATGTGTATCATGTGTACAATCATCGTTGATATAAAAAGTGATATTCTTTAATAACATGTTGATTCTCACTAGCGCTTTCCATATCATCAACATTTTGTTCAGCATGTCTATATAGAATATGGAAAAGCATAGAGACTTGGTCAGAATGATAATATTCACTCTGTATCTGGGAAACTTTTAAGGATGGAAATTCATCTTCTAGTTTAGAAACCTTGGTGAATCCCACTAGTCCAAAATATGAAATCTATAAAACGTTTGGTGATATTTTTGAAAAAATATTCAAATTTATAATATTTTTATATAGTCTTGTTAATGCCTCGAAAATCGCTGCAACAACATTGGGGGATAACCACCCGGTCTGGACCTTAGTACAGCTCCTTTTCCGTTTGGGATGGTGGCTCCGACTGGATATAATGGGACCAGTTTCCCGATAATGAATAAAGAGGATGGATGAGTGATGAATAGTTTGCTTTAATGATAGGCGACTAGCTTATTCTATTGACAAAAATAGGAAAACTAATACTAATCCCGGGAACAACTTATTCATTTGGAATGCAGCGTTTAATAATCTTTATCTATCTAACAGGCATATGGATGACTCTGTAAAATAAACAGAGATATTCAATCATTTAAAGATTACTTCATATGAATAGTCAAAACGAAGCGATTAACACAAATTACTACATTCACTATTTATATCATCGATATATATATATATATATACGATTGAAAGAGAAGCATGCTATAAACAGCCAATAGTCGGATGCATAAAGGATGCTGCGAAAACATATATATATATATATAAGCGATAATAGCAAGAGTGATTAAATAACAATTCATATAATAGGAATGAGTACAGATGCAGATAATAGTACCATGTGAGCTGCTAATCAATCCCAAATATCAATCGCTATCCAAAATCCTTCCTTCAACACAGAAATGCTTTTAAACAAAGACAGTAGTGCACATTTGTATAAAAACGATCCTCATTAAAATCAGAATAATTGGTCCAGTTTCATAAAAGAATATCCCTAAAGTACAATAGTGCAACTTCAGGGTTTAATTCATATACAAAACTTTACGACCCTTTCTAAATGCATGAAAGGGTCTATAAATACTACTACACTAAAAAAAATCTATGAAACAAAATCCTACTAAATTGGCATCAATAAATGCTATCTATCTCCTTGGGGGCGATCTGGCAGTCGGTGATGTGAATCATGACTCGGGCTGCTTGCCTTTAAAGCTGAGCTGGCTTATCGCAAGCATTGGCTCCACTTCGGGTGGTCTATTGAGGTGCAAGCTGAGTTGGGCAGCAAAGGTGGCATCCTGAATATCGGGTATGATATACCCGATAGCATCTGT
>APFE030076325.1:0-10091 GCA_000404065.3 Pinus taeda | reverse complement strand
CTGTCAAAGCAGCCAATGCTGTTGCATCTGCAGGTTCAGCATAGCCAGTTTCAACCAGCTCCCATATTCCTTGAGAAGCAAACAATGCTTTCATTTTTATGGACCAATCACAGTGATTTTTCCCATTAAACTGTGGCAGTTGGGAATTTGTCAAACCTGTTCCAGCATCTGGCATCTTAAAAGAAAAGATGCTGACTGTAAAATTAAAACAAGCAAAAACTTTCTCTGCTGGAAAAAATCTACTCTTCAAACTTCTTACAGCTCCTACAGTGAAAAACAATCTCTGTTTTTGACTCACTGAGTGCTTAGACTAGCTCTGATACCATGTTGGAATTTTATGGTGAATTCCATAACAAATAGACAACACAAAACTGCTCTGTTTCAGCACAAAAACTGATAATTTCGTTTTCTGGACTTGGTGTTGCATCAACAAGATTCTGGTGTTGCAGCAACGCGGAATAATACTCTGTTTCTGTTAACACAGAAAAAACAGAAAAACAGAAAACTGTGTTGCTGTAACTGGTGTTGCAGCAACAGGAAACTGGAAACTGTGTTGCTGTAACTAGTGTTGCAGCAACGCTACTCGTGGTGTAACGACAACACGATTTTGACGCAAGTCACTTTATGAAGTTGGACGTCAAAATCACTTATAAATTTACAGTGAGACAATTGACGCTTGGTGTAACAACAACTAAAACAAGGGGCGTCAAATCACTAATAAACTTACAGAGTGAAATCAAAGTGTTTTTGACACTTGGTGTAACAGCAACTGAAAATCAGCAAAACAGTAAACTGATAAACTGTAAACTTTTATTCATGAACAATAAACAAGCTGATACAAAAACTTAGCTGTTACAAGAGGAACGCTTCAGTTCCAGAAATCGATTTTCTCTAACTCAGAAAATCGCAGGTTCAGCACTGGTGTGCATTTACAGAAGAGACACACTCGTTCTTCTAACCTTCGCTCAAAGTACAAAAACAGAACTGCTGTTCTAAATTACAGAAAACAGAACTGCTGTTCTTTTCTGCTTACACTCATACAGAAAACAGAACTGTTGTGCGTTACATTTATAGGAAGATAAAAATCTGATTAAAACAATAAACTAAGTAAAAATATCTGCTGATCTTTATCTGCGTATTTATTACAAAAGAGGCGGTGATGACTTTTCAGCAAAAATAAGTCGGTTGTCTGCAGGGGATTTAATTATGAGTTTCAAGCGTATTAAAGTTTCAGAAATATCAGTGGACTTTTGCGGCTTCCAGATAATCTGAAATTAATTGCTGAAGATTAGATTTCGTTTCAGCATTAATCAGATGCAGTTGGAATTAAATTCCAACAAATTTGACATATCAAAATTTTCTAATTTTGATATATTTGTTTCCAGAAACATGGACATCAGAGTTGAATCAACCATGGCAGACAACAGGTTGGCAGTTTTAACTAAGGAGACGAGAGATGGTATGTGTTCTGATATATTGACCCTGCATACTTAGTTGTTTGCCGAAACATGAAAGAGTGCGCAATGATAGCTGGAATCTAGGAGCAATTAACTCGGGTATCCAATAAAGTTTTCAGTCTACCTCAAAAACTGCCGAGAGCTTCTCTTTGAAAACTCTATGCACTTTAATTGAGATACAGTATGAGGCTTTTTCATTTTATGATTGATTGAGAAGGACTTTATGTTTACCCGCAATAAACTCAGACAAGGCTTTGAAAGACTCCATTTCTGTTCAATATTTTAGAGTTCATGACTTTGATTTTGTCGCCTGTCTTCTGCCTTCCCACTCATGCAGTGCCCTCAAAGTCGAACAAACACCATAGCAGACCAACACAGATGGACGGGCTGTACTAAGCATATTTATTTTTTATTATTCATTTACATAGATTTTGTCATAGAATTTTATATTCGAATAATGAATTGATAGTTACAGACACTACAGTGTACTTTTAGACATAGTTACCAAATTCAGTCATACCGACCCAAAAAATTCGAAAATTCGAGTATTCCGTTAGGTTCGTGGTTTAATACCGCAGTTCGCAATTCGATACTGATATCCAGGGATTCACGTGGCTACCTCAGATCCATGAGATGGTATGGTATGGTATATTACATGTTTTCGCCGATGAAAAGATGGTATGGTATGGTATATGTTGCGGTAATGTTATTTGAATATTTGAATTTTTACCCCAGCATATTTTATTTTTATTTTAAAGCAATTTTAATTTTTTTTTTAATTAATGGCCTTAATTAATTTTTCTTTAACAATTTATGAGTTATAATATTAGTAAATTTTTTTATTAGAAATTTTAATAAGTATTAAGTTACCATGTTAACCAATTCATTTAATCATATTAATAAATAATTAATAGGTATAAAAGATTTTTTATTAAGTGTTACAAAATATAATTTAATTTATTTTAATAAATGACTACTAATAATTAAGAATATAAATATTTATTTTAAGAGAATTTTTATTATCACTTGATATATAACTATATTCTAAACATAAATTTGGTTGGTAATTCAGAATCTATATGGCATACTGCAATGTTGAATTTGTACAAAATCAGTTTCTATTGGGCATCAGTGCATATATGGTATAGTTAAATATATAAAATGAATACATAATTTTTTATAATCTGCTATTTTAATGTAAAAGTCTGCACTTTGTTTCAACATGCGATTTTATTTAGAACATTTGTTATTGAAAACAATCTTGAAAAGGCTTTTGAAGTTTTCAACATTATAATAATCCATTTTAATTTTTTTTAATATTGAGAATAAAACAATATATAAGATGTATGCTCTCCAATTTTATCCATATTAAATTTTAAATAATTAAATTTTTCCATATTCTTATTAATATTGAATTTGAATTTAGTAACTATACTTTTAAATCTACTATATCCTTCAACTTTTCATTTAAGGTTTATTAATTATATTTATTATTTTGATATGGTCATTATCATCTAAAAAATTGCTGTGTTTAAAATAAAGATATTATTTTCAACTTGAAAATTTGTTGGTAAACAGTTTTCAATTTGATATGATATTTTTTTATAGTTTTGTTTTTTAAATGAGAAGAATATTTTCTAAATCTAAAATAATATTTTCTTCTTTATTGAATTTAGTGATTTTTATTTGACTTAGTTAGGCTTGTCTTGGCACCTTCTTAAGATATAATAACGGGAATATGTTATGGATACGTCGTTGCAATTTCAATCCTTAAGCTACTTACTCTAAAATACTCATACAATTTAATACTTAATTTAATTATTTCTTTTGCTTGATACTTATTCGTAAAATTAGAGGCTTAAAAGAACTTTTTTTTAAAACTTTTTTTAATTTTTGTTGGTTTACTTATGTTAATTTAATTACTAGTTGTTATCAATTTTTTTTTCTAAAGGTTTTATATGATTTTTTATTTTTATCTGGTTGATTCTTTATTAGTTAGTTCTTTATTAGTTGGATTAGTGTTAATTTTTTTGATTTGGGTCGTTCAAAATCATATAAGGCTTGGAAATGATTCATTGTGTATGATGTTGGCTGGTTCAAAACCATATAAGACTCAGAAATGATTCATTGTGCATGGTGTGTAATAGGTAAAATCATATCACCATTTGATTAAATGTAATAATCCCACCAAGTATATCACTATATTTATTAATGATCATTCTAGTTTGTTCGAAAAACATTCTAAAAATTTCATTTAAATTTTGCATCTATAACAATGCCCTTTAAAAATAACATGAAAATGATAAAATGTTTTAGCAGAATATATAAAGAATTTGCTTTGTTGACTTTGTTTTCCTTATTGCAATGGAATGTGCATATTTGGTTAACTTATCAACCATGACAAAAAAATTTATCCTTTTCATAAACCATTCAATGAAGTTAATCCATATTTCTTTCCTTTTTTCTTCGGATTGCATAGATAATAAGTAACCCTAATGTCGTAACATCTTCATTTCTTTCTTTCACATATTTAACATTGAACAACACATTTTTTAATATCTTATTCATCATATTCTAATAAAATGATTGTCATGCATTATATTATATTTTAAATATCTCACATGTCATCGAATGAGGGACCTATGTGTCTCATTTAAGAGTTCCATTTGAAACTTCAAAAATGGAATTAGATAGAAATTTTCCTTATATAATTAGATGCATTTTCTCCATTCAAAGTTTTAATTTTGTTCCAAATTGTTGATTATTAAATAGGGTTAGGATCTTTGGCATATTCAACTTGGATTTCATCTGACCAATAAGGAATTACCAATGTTGTTTCATATGCTTTTGCATTGACATATTTTCGCAATAATGCATTAATAACTACATTGTCCTTCCCTATTTTGGGTAATATTTGAATATGAAAGATGGAAAAAAATATCATCTATTTTTGTTGTTAGGTGGATAATGACATTTGTAGTAGGGTGACAACATCGAGTTGGGTTACACATTTTGGCAAGAGAGGGCATGTTTAGGTGAAACAAAAGAGGGCTCGTTCAAGTTATTTAAAAAAATAGCAAGATCAAGTTATTTAAATTTAAAATAGCTTGATCAAGCTATTTGAATTTAAATTTTAAGCACTCTATTGAGCTTCTAAGGCCATAAAATACAAAATTTTCAATACCCCTTTTGTAAAATTTTCTACAACACCATTTTGTACCCTAACAAACTTAGGGAAAAGTTATCCTTACATGGCACAGTTGATAATGTTGGATTCATAAAGGAATCCTCTATCCAATGGCATATTATTTTGACATTTTCGATTTCATACGATATTTTTCATCTAATTTCTTTTAAACATAATTCTTGAATTGGTTTTTGACAATTTTAAAGTGGTCGAATAAAACTTAAATAACATAAAATATACACAACGAAAAAATTTCAAAAAATACCACTATCTTCGTTTACAAGTCATCTTCAAAAGGCTACTCTTGGTTTTTTAATTTATTTCAATAGTTGAAAAAAGTCTTATGCAAACAAATGTGTCTGCAAAATGCAATTGAAATATTACTTTTACTCTATATATATTATATATATATATATGAGCATGATCTATAGGGAGAGAACTAAGTGTTTCATATTAATTGAGCTTTTCATATTAATGTTTATATTATATATAATATATGAGCTGTTCATATTAAATGTTTATAATTATATATATATATATATATATATATATATATATATATATATTAAAAATTTACACATTTCAGGCTAAGTTATGTTATATGAAGACACTCATACCTCTTAGTATGTGTGAAAATTTGCATGGACAAGCATTTCACTTAATGGAAAACTGACATATTATACGATAGTAAAATTATTCGCAAAAAATATAATTAGGAAAACAAAATAATTTTCCACAAACTATATTTCTACTTTGAAACAAAATCCACAATTCTTATATGAATTATGAGAGATTGAATTCAATAAAAGAGTAAAATTTTGAAATTTCATCACCACATTTGACCCAAAAGTGTATACCATCTTCATGCATTCACCGAGTAGTAGATATTGGAGACTGTTGTGTTATGATATGTACTCATTGAGAAATTTTTTCCTAAGAGATAATGTCACCACTTAGTTAACTCATGTAAAATGGGGAGCATTTTTTAATCATATGTAGATTTTAAGCTTTCTCTTTTAGCTCTCAAAAGCTATCAAATGATGTTTTTGCATTAGAGTTGAAACTATTAAAAAAAATAATGCATCACACTTTACCCTAAAGTTTTTTGTAAAATTTCAAGTTGTTAACCCACTCATAGATAACATAATTGTTGAATAGAGGAAGTTAGTTGGTGGTTCAACAAAAAATAGACATGGGGGGACTACCCCAGAGGACTCCATGTAGAAAGATCTAGGGTCATATGTGACATACTTTATATGTTAATTACCCTTGTAATAATTGTAAATAATTCCTTGTAATTATCTAAGTTTAAAATTAAAAATAGCTGAGAGAAAGGGACAAAGATTCCATAGTTTGAGGAAGGAGGTCATTTGGAATTTGAAGGAAGCTTAACTTGTTTTATAATAGCCATGAATGGTTGGTAAGTATTCTTTAAATTGGGACAATCATATCAATTACTGAAGTTTGGCAAGAGGACAGAGGAACCATGCCTACATTGGATAAATCCAAAAGGAAAAAGGGACAAAATTGCTCGATGATGGGTTGCATGGGAAGCTGGGATAGTTGAAGTCAACCAATAGGAGAGTGGGTTAGGGAGATGACCCAACAACATCTCCACCACCACTCAGGAAGGAGAACCACCATGGATGAGATGAAGGATAGGTGACAGGAGTGCCTTAACACACAACCAAAACAATTGTAGCATAGTAGTGGAAAAGGTCCATGAAGAAGGAATTTTGGGGAGATGTTACGAGAAAACAAATAGAGGGGATAATCAGAATTCTTGAATCACATTTTCATGCACTAAGGGGAGATGAATAGATACACGAGAAGGAGAGTAGAGAGTTGGGAGGAGCATTGCTAAAGAAGAACACAAAGAAGAGTCTTAGGAAGACAATTGCAGAAGGAAATGGTTGTGATATAGAGGAAGAAGGAAAATGTAGCATAGGAGTAAAGGAACACACAACTATGTGTTGCTACCTAAAGGAAATGAGGAGAGTAATCATTTTATAAAGCATTCTGAGGTGGTGAGGATACCTCTAAGGTGAGGATAGTAGTTTCTGGATTTCCTACAAGATTGGAGGGTGGAAATGGTTTTCTCTAGATTCCCTTAACATCTTGGGTGGAGGCTTGTTCCCTATACTCATGGTAAGGAGATTAAATTATCCACCTCTACAAGTTTTCTTGGTTTTTCAAAGTGAATTCTATATTCGTAGGAGCAGGTGGAGCCACTATGTGAAAGGATTATTGAGGGTGGAGGTGATAATCCTATAGATTCCCTCATTCTGTTTTGGGTGGAGGTGAGCCTTTGGATTCCATGCTTTAGCATGTAAGGGTAGAGCCAAAATTATTATTGAAGTAGTTGAAAGGGGGAGGTGGTGGACCTCTGGATTTCCCTGTGAGATATTGACTACATCAAGTAGCTAATGCGTGGAGTTGGATGGAACTCTGGAGTCCATGTTTCAGCTAGAACAATTGGTCTAATTCCTTAAGAATTCATCCTTAAGCTCTGGAATCTGGCTCAAGGGTGAAAACTATAAGAAAGGCTTGGCTATAATGTGTCTAAGATTGGGTGTAGAATTGAATTCCCAATCTCATTTGTTAAGATGTTACTTACCAAATAAGTATTCATATAGATTTGTATGTATGTAAGCCTCATAACTTTGATTGTTATGTTCTTTATCTCCGTTATGATTGTGTAGAATAACTCTTTCATGATCTTAGGGATGGTATAGTTCTACGTGATTAATGTAGAATGGTTTAGTTCATGATATTTGTATTTAATCTAAGGTTAATATTTAACATAATGGTTGGGTATAAGATGTGGTTGAACCTTTGCATCTTAATTAATCTTGTCTACATAGACTATATAATATCATTGATCCTGTGCTATGTGATTATTCTCTGAAGCATGGGTATTGTTAGATGCGTTGTGCATATAGAAATTATGTCTTTATTTAATGTCAGTTTAGTAAGGGGTGTTGTTTTTTGCATAAATGAGTCTTAATAATGTCTTGCAAAAATCTTTTAAGGAATTTTTCCATTCTTATATTCAATTCTTGAGCCTGAATTAAGCTTAAAATTATTGAATGTAGAATTTATATGTATATTTGTGTGGTGATGGGCCTGAATCAGACTAAATGGCCTATGTGTGAAAAAGGTACGTGAATCTTTGCTATAATTTAAGTTCTTGTATTGAAATGAATTATGACAATGGGCCTTTACTTGTAAATTTTAATATTCAAAAGAGATAGCCCTGAAATCCTCTAAGTGTCGAGGGCAGTTCCTTATAAGCTTAGGAAGGATAATGTTTCCTTATATAGATATACATATTGTAAGTATTCTACAAGTTGAACAAGAAGATTCAGAGAGATATCACAATATAAACATAAATACATATACTCACATGGAAAATGAGCGGGGGCATAGCTTAAGGGATTAAGTGGTTTGGCCTTTGAATTTTATAGGTGTGGTGTAGATGGATATTGGTGGGCGCCCTCCTATTCCACTTGGACCCCCAACATTGTTTCCTTTCAGCTTCCTCTTTTCTAACATAGTTTCCTATTTTGGAAGTTTTCTATTATGGGCACATTTCAGGTCCTGAACTTTCTGAGCTGTTTTGAGACCATAAATAGTGTGTTTTGAGGAAACATGCAAACAAAATACTTCAATTGATGTGTGCAATAAAATGTTGTTTTCCTTAGATAGAAATTTCTAACAGGTTATTATGTGCATCAGATGAATATCATGTGCCAAAGTTATGCCCCCATGAGGTTGACATTCCAACTAACCCCATTGGGGCCCATACATTTTGGCATTTCATCTCCTAAGGTTAGGTTTTTGGACGTTTAGGGTTTTTCACTATTTCTTCATGATAAAAAGGTCTTTGAAGCTCATTGTAACATAGTTTAGAAGGCATCTATCCATCATATCTCACATCTCTTCTCAAAGATAAGCTACTTTCACTCGAGCTAGTTTGTTTCCATTCTTCATGTAAACAATTTTTATCATTTTTTATTGATTAATTAAAGTTCTCATTCACTGTATCTAAGTATATATTTTTTTTTTTAATTTGTATTTCATTTCATTCCTTCATAAATTTAGATCAGTGGTATTAGAGCAGTCTACTCTTTTTTTTCCATGTCCCCAACAATGTCATGCTATAAAGAGTTGTGACTTGAACTACTTGATCCCTTACAAGACTAGCCTTTCCAACCCTGATGGCCTCTTTTGGAAGAAGGAAATAAAGATGAGAGAGCAAGAGATCCTTTTAAAATTTTTCTTTAAGAAGCCCTCGTGTGACAAAGTGTTGAACAGGTAAATCCCCTCTGAGGACAGAGGCGATCCCACCAGCCTAACCGAGGTCTAGCAACAATCAAACAACGCTAACATGCAGGTTCCTAATTGCATAATAAAGGTCGAGACGAGAGCCTACCTAGAATCCAATGCTCATATTTGTAGAAGGTTCGTCGCTTCCATTCTTTCGCTTCAGCTGGTCACAATCCTCACGATCTCCGTGAACAGACACCTGCACATGCAAAGAACAAGACAAATACAAGCATAAAATCCGGGAAATGCAACTATGTATCAGTCAGAAAGGATACAACTCAACCATCATAATAAAGACACATGAGTGGAACCATAATGGTAGTCGTCTATTAATGAGTAATAAGCAGAGAAAGATACAACCAAGGTTCTGACGTTGAACCTATTCCCTGGCTGGGCAAGCAGCTATGTATGCCTTGCAATAGACCTTCTCTCTCTCAGGATTCCGGCAGCATAACCTCCCTATGCTTCAAAACTCTTACTATCACTCTAGCATTACTCCAGCATTCACCAAAACTAGCTTGTCTTAATGCATGAGGACAGGCTTTTATAGATGGAGAAGGGAGGAAGATTCAATGTACCAGGACGCCCATTGTGGATTGGCATTATCTCTGAAAAGCTACTGAGGATAGGTGTCAAGGATAGAGGATGACTCTCGACCTCTATCCAATGGATTTTTCCCTCAAAGAACTTCATGTTAAGAGAGGAAAAAACATATGGGTGCACGTTGGCCAAAAATCATTACCAAGTTTAGTTGGCGTGGGTGTTGCTCTAGGACAGTGCGCCAATGGGCACGCCCCCTTTTGAGGATCTCAGTGATTGGCGCGGATAAGACACTATGTACTTGCGCCAATGGAAAAAGGGTACTTTTCAGGGATAATTTGCAGAAGGTGTCTTCAGGGAACATGAAGTACATACTCAGGGGAACATAATGCAAGTGTTTTTAGGCTATGTCACTGCTCACAGGTCCCGGAATGTATCTTCCAATGTACGAAAACATGGGTAACAGGGACGGTGACCAATGGTGACAAGTTACTGTGTAACAGATGCCCCCTAAAGCATGAGGCCCGAGAGAGAGAGAGGGTTGAAATGCTTTACAAGAACACATATAGCTGCCGCCG
>APFE030076313.1:121485-149709 GCA_000404065.3 Pinus taeda | reverse complement strand
ATGCCTTGGAAGCTTCCTTTGTACCTACACATGTCAACAAACTCATTCTAATTGTTAGGTATAAGTGTAAGCATATTATTTTCTAAGTTTTAGCCATAAATCCACTTAAAAATGTTAAGAATTAATGAACTTTGGAAAAGCACAGTTATGAGTTAAACATAATGATATGGAGGTGGAATGGAGGCGACATGAAGGTAGAATGTGAAGATATTGTTGAATAATGGAGTGAAAAGAAGGAATATTTTGAGGCCCAACAGTGATTTTCTTCAGTGATGATGGGTTGTCAAGTGATTGACTGATTTAGTTGTGGTTGATTCAGAAAGTGATGATTGAGTTTCAGTGATTGGTTGATGCAAATGTATTTGATGGTTGTATTGCAATTATGATTTTCTGAGTTTCAATATGGGTCCAGTATGAAAATTGGATGAAATGTGGCCTTCATATTGTGCTCTTGTGTTCCAGGAGTATCCAGTTGTAAAATTCATGAAACATGGTCTCTGGTGGAAGAGTGGAGTTTTCTGTAGGCTGGCACCTACGTACTAGTAAACATATCGACTAGTACAAAAGCTAGGGGGTTGTAGCTCCCTTCCAGTAGAAGCTAGAGAATGAGAGAAGGTTGTAACCTTCTGCAGGTAGAACCCTGTGTACTGGTCTGAGTTTGCACTAGTACAATATTGTAAAAATATTTTCTTATTATTAAAAGAAGACAGAGATGACAACATTAGGTGGTTTTCAACCACATTGGGTTTCCACCTTAAAGCCTCTTGTTCATGTGTGTTGCTTATGTGTGATGGTTCATTATGTTATTAACTGCACATGGTTACTATTTAATGTTTAATAAATTACTAATGCATAAATTAAATATCAACATATGATGAATTAACTAAATCATAGGTTTACTAGATATACGTTGGTTGCCTTAAGAACAGTTGTGTGCACATGTGAGTTCCCTTCACTGAAGTAGCGTATATAAATTTGATTATGGAAATGAAAAAGTTATTGATCTACAAATATTAATTCACCCCCCCTCTCAGTATTATTTCCAACAATGTGTATGGAGTAGTATTCTACCATGCTATACCACACTTCTTACAAAATTCTTCAAATTCCTTGTTGAAAAACTCTCCATCGTTATCTATCCTCAACATCTTTATCTTCTTCTCTGTTTGGTTTTCCACCAGAGCCTTAAATTCTTTAAACCTGTCAAAGACTTCAGATTTATTCTTAAGGAAATATATCCATATATTCCATGAGAAGTCATGTATAAATGATACATAGTACACAAACCTACCTAGTGATGGAACCTTCACAGGTCCAAACACATCATTGTGAACAAGTTCTAATATATGTTTCACCCTCTTACCACCAGAGGGGAAACTAACCCGAATTTGCTTCCCATATACACAATTTTCATAGAAATCAAAATCCATAGAGCTATTACTCATACCTTCTACCATAATTTTACCATGAAGTATTTGAAGGCCCTTCTCTCCAATATGTCCAAGCCTTTGATGCCACAACATGGTCTTCTCTCCCGAGACCACTAGATTTTCTGCTCCACTTTTAGGAATCACAGAACTTTTGAACCCATCAATAATAGTGCTACCTTGCATCTTGTACTTCCAATATAAACTCCCCGCATCAATACCAGTTCTCCCCAAACCATTTTGTAGGTATCCTTATTGAACAATGTTTTTACACCTGCATGATCCAGCTTGCTTACGGAAATTAGATTTCTGGCCAATGCAGGAATATGCAAAACACCTGGAAGTGTTGTAACCCTTCCACCTTGCAAATTCAACTTTAATTTTCCACAACCAATGATTCTAGCCTTCCTGTCATCCCCCAAGAAGACATCACCACCATCATATTTCTCATACTCGCAAAACCACTCTCTATGGGGAGTGAAGTGAAAAGTGCACCTGAGTCAATCAACCACGCCTCATGATCTACATGTGTACTTGAAGAAGCCAAGTACACATCCCCACCTTCATATGAGGTGGTTTTCGCCTCTACAGAAGGAGCATCATCAGATCCCTTTTATTTTTAAGGAGCTTTATATTTACAATCCCTTTTGTAATGCCCTTCCTTTCCACATTTCCAGCACACCACCATTCCTAGTTTTCTTGGAGATTTAGATCTCCCTCTAGATTTAGATCTCCCACTCGATGACTTATTTTTTTTCTATTCTGGGACCATTATCATATAGACAATGCATCACCATTCCGGCTTTCCATATTTTTCTGTCTCATCTCCTCTGTCAACAAGGATGAGACTATTTCATCAAACTCCAAGGTAGTTGCATTACTACCTATTGCAATAACTAGACTATCCCATGAATCTGGTAGAGAACACAACAAACTAATGCACTTATCCTCATCTAAAATTTTAATATCAACAGATAATAACTGACTTACCACAATATTAAATGTCTTCAGATGTTTTGTCACTGAGTCTCCATCTTTCATCCTCAGGTTATATAGCTTTTTTTGTAGGAACAATTTATTCATCAGAGACTTAGATTGGTACAAAGTCCCTATCTTGTCCCACAAAGACTTTGCCATAGCTTCCTCTAATACATTCAGCAATACTGAATCTAAGACACATAATCATATTGTGCTCTTAGCCTTCTAATCCAACTTTTTCCATTCTTCATCAAACACTCCCATTGGTTTAGTACTTGGATCTACTATGACCGATTGATCTTTATCCACCAACATATCCTCCATCTTCAGTTTCCATAACTCAAAACTCTGACCATTAAATTTTTTGATCTCTATCTTTCCACTGCTCGTCATCTTCTTTCACTACCAGAATCAACCCTGTAGATCTCCCACTCAACAGGGTCTACCACAAGCCTGCGCAAAACCCCTTAGCAACAAAGGTGTCCTCTTGAAGCCAAAACAATGCTGATACAAAATGTAGGTTTTAAAATTGTACAAAAATTACCTGCATATGAATTCTAAAACATAGAAAATAAACATTGTGAGAGCATAACACATAAAGCACATATACACAAATATTTTCCCCTAGATCCCAAAATTGGGACTGCCAGCTTGATTTTTCATTATATTCCTTTCAATGTTACAATACATATGCTGAAGCATCCAATACCATGGACCGAAAACCATCGCTTCCAAAACCATGTGCGAAAACCATGCACGAAACCATAGGTAGGTCTTCCCAACCTAATATAGGGTCAAAAAAAAATTTCCCTAGGGCACTGCCCTAGACCCTTGGTGGGCTCCAGTATCACAGCAATGATGTTGCAACTCCTAGGGCTCCATTCTTTACTTTTATCAACCCGGTAGTTCGTAACAAACTTGGAAGCGAGGGTGCTGTATGCACAAGTACTGGCTCTTACTGCAGGTTGTCACTTGATCAGCTGGCACAAGTTCGCTAGGAGTTCAAGCCAACTTCTATGAGTTCTCAGAAGAAGCTTTTAATTGTGATGGAAAAAGGTAACTCAAAAGAGTCTATTCTACTTGTAGAAAGAGGATGAAAGCTGAAAGGAAATGCAAACCCTAGCAAACCCTAGTTTTACCCACTAACCCTACTTTTGCAAGAAAAAGAGATGGAACTACTAAAATGGATGCCATAGACTAATGTCAAGGTAAAATTCATGTACTTAAGCTACTTCTGAAGGAAAATGTGGAAGAACCATCTTTTATACTTTTGAGAAATTTTGTGCAGAATTATTATGTTTGTGTTTTAACTATTTGTGACTGTGTAAATGTTTGATGGCGAAAGGAGATGGAGTTGACTTTTGCAGATGATAAGGAAGGTGTGGAGGGGTCCTAAGAAGTCCCTAGAACCATTCTGTAGAGTTCCATTTTTATAAGACTTTGAAAATTCTCTTGCATGAACTTCTACAGGAAGTCTGCAAGGGATCTACAGGAAATTCTAGAGGAAGTTCTACAGGAGCAAGACGAAAGTGATTTTTGAAGGTTTGGAGGTGGAAAAACAATGAGAAAAGGAAAATGAAGGTTGGATGAGGGTGTTAGAGGGTATAGGACTCTATCAATGAAGATAAAACATGAAGGTGATGGTTGGATTGGTTCAAAGGATAAGAAAGCGATTTTGCACAAAAACATAGAAATTAGGGTTGTTTGGGAAAGTGTGGTGAATGAGTGGAGAAAACCTTGAGAAATGGACTGGAGTAGGTTGGGTGATGAGAGGATGATAATCTAGGATGGTATTCAAGTTAACTGCACACCTGCTTCTAAAAATTGATCCAAGGAGAATTAAAAAAGCAGAGTTTTACCTATTTTAACCTAATTCTGCCTTAAAAACGAGAAAACTGCTGAACAAAATTTTATGGACAGGAAATGATGCAAGAAAGACATGAAAATTGATCAAGGAAAAATCTAAGCATGTAAATACAACTGATATCAACTTCTCCAACTCAAAATCACACACTAGCAATTTCATTGGAAAGCAAAACAGTGTTTTGGTGGCAACAAGAGTGCCTTGGTCTCAATTCATGGTCCCACAGAGGGAGAAATGAGATGAAGGCCTTCTTGGTGGCCTTTTTGTGAATCTTTTTCTATTATTGCAACAAACTATCTAATTAATATTGAAACTAAAACAACTATTCTAATCATCAAAACAACCTAAGCAACAAAGCAAGATTTAATCTAAACAACATAAATTATTTCATGAATGCAAGAAAAACACATATAAATACAAGAAGGAGGTACTAGGCACTTGGGTTGGGCCCAAATCCAAGAGCTATAGCCCCCTTATAAAGAGCAGTGCTGGTTCAAGGCTGAATTCATTTTCATTGATAAAATAAATAATAGTCACATCACAAAACTGTCTATAAAAAGAGCTCGAAAATGAGCTGAATGTAGAGCGACACTAAAGTGCAAAAATAGACTATTCAATAGCTAACCTATTGAGGCTTGAGGCCTTCTTATTTATACAAGTTGAGGACTCCCAATAGTCCTCCTAAATTTTAGGAACTCGGTTGCCAAAACTTGCAGATAATAGCAACTTCAGTAGACCTTCTCAGCTTCCGTTGTGATCATCGATGTGGTGGCCTTTGAACTTCGAGTTGCTGGTGGAGAACTCGAGGAAGGGGTCATTAATGTAGGAGACACCCTTACTATAAGTCCTCAGCTTGGTTTCTTCGAGTTTGGCTATCAATCTGCTCATAAATGCCTGGTCTTGGTCCAAAAATCTGCAATAAACACTCATTAGACTTTGTGGTAAAATGCCTATCCCCATTCACTCAATTAACATAAATATATTAAAAAACATACAAAAAACTATGGAGAATGGTGGATTAAATGGAAAAAATAGGCAAAATGAGCCCAAATCGTTACACATTTCTGGGGCTCATCATCACCCCCTGCTGAATGGGTTGCTCATCCTCTAAGCAACTAATCCAGTTCTTCATCCTTGATGGCCTTAACAGCTTCCCTGACATCCCATGCTTCTGAGGTGATGTCTTCTTCCCTGTCATGAAAACCTACCTTTCTGTCTACGTCCTCCCACTGTTGTTGTTCTTTTTCTTCCTTAACCCCTTCCAGTAGTCCTAAGAGTAGTGGAGGACTGAACTTGAGGCCAATCTAGTTGGATTTCAGGTTTTGCATTGATTGTTTATAAAGGGGCACTCTTGCCAAAGCCTCCCTCATTCTGGTTGGGGAGGGATACTCCCTAATATTTAAGCTGTAGGATAGTGTATTCCATCTCCTCATACAAGCATGAAGGCAATCATCCCCAAATAATCCTTCCATATCTTCAAAATGGGCGATAGCTTGCGCTTTCCTTTCGACATAATCCAAAAGAACTTGAGGGTTGTTGGCAAGGTGTTGATGAGCATATATTAGAGCTAAGGGGTCTTCTGGTTCTGCCCCGATTAGCAGGGTCTCATTCAGTTCTTTGGCCATGATCTGTTGAACTTCTACTACTCTTTTTTCCTCATGGCTCATCTAGGAAGCCATAGCCATGAGATGTACATCTCCCACTGTAGCATTGGGGTCCCAAAAGTTCATATTATGGAGTTCCATATTATGTAAGTAAAACTCTGCTAATTTGGCCTTGTCCTCAGCCGAACCGGTAGCACACAGATGCATAAATTGACCATAATTTTGGAAAGGGATTGTGCCCCTTTAGGCCAATTTTTTGGTTTGGAACTGGAGTCATTGGTCTTTAAGATACAATGCATAAGACCTGGCTGGTTGTCTACATTGCAAGGCTTCCACTGTCCAACTAGCCATGTAGGCGATCTAGGCTTCTCTCTCCTGCAACTACTATTTCAGCATCAATATTTCAGCTGCTACCTGAGACTCCGTCTCTTGCTGCTCCTTTATCATCATTTCAACATCAAGCTGTGTCCCTTCCCTTGGTTGTTGTTCCTCTACTGTTTCCTATCCTACTAGGGCACCTTCCTGTAGTTGCTACTCTTCAGAAATCTGTGTTATGTTTGCCCTTTGAGTTTCCTATTGTTGTACCTGCTTTTTCAACAGTGCATTTTCCTCCTATAGTTGGGCCCTTTTAATGCTTTCAGTGTGTCTCACCATTGCCAACTCCCTTCTTTATTCTTTCAACTGTTCTTCCTTGTGGCTTATATCTGTAAATCCCTTAGATTTAGCAATTTTCATCCAAGTGTGTGTTCTAATTCTTTCTTGTTCTAATTCAAAGAAAAGGAGTATAGCGAATTTCTGTGGGATGATCTTCCCACCATCTAGCAAGTTGTAATATGAGCCCAAATTAGGTTGAGGGCTTGGTTCAAGTATCTCCTCAGTCTTGTCTTCTTTTTGTGACTGTTTCACTGCCTCCTCTTCCAATTTTTAGTCTCCTTTAGCTTGGATAGCATTTCCTATAGAGAGGTCTTAGCTTCTTATAGAACTGTGTTGGTGTCCATTAGTCTGATTCTTTCCTTCCAGGTGGAAGTTTTGCGACTTCCTCTCTCATAAGTAATAGATATTTTGGAGGGGGATTCCTCCTTTTTCTTAGTAGGGGCATCCTCAATTATTATATTTTCTTTTGATGGTGGCTGGGGCTTGCCCACCTTTATCCTTGTGCTTCTTCTGGCCTTGAAATACATTGATGTTTCTCTTTTTATTTTTCCTTTTTGTTTTGTTGGAGTGCTTAATGCAGCCAGCACAGCTGCTACCTCTTTTGCCAAGGTTTCAGGGGATGTTTCTTCCTCCTGTTGCTCCCCTTCATCTTCTACTGTCTTTCCCGTGTCTACTGTTTCTGCTTGTGTTTCTACTATTTCTGCCAATGGCTTCTCTTTTTCTTTCCAGGTTCCTGTCTTGCTTGGGGTAGTCCTCTTTTAGACTTTCTTAAGTTTTTTTTTTTCTCTCTTTCTATTCATTTCCTTTTCTTTGTCTTTGTCGTCTTCTTTTCTACTGTGGGTTTTTCAATTTTCTCTTCTGCTTCCTGTTCCTCCTCTCTTTCTTGCTCTTCCTTTGTCTGAATATATCGTGTCTCCTAATGCACTTCTTCCTCAATTTCCTCTTCCTCTTCCTCCTTCTTGCTGCCAGATGGGCTGATATCCTCAGTCAAAGTTTTGATGTCATCATCTCTAGACATATTTCTGAAAATGTCCCAAGCTATGGGAATGGTATATGTATGTAAGGCATATTCTACCAACAGTTTGATGAGCCCATGGTGGGCCAGCTAGTCTGGGACTCCTGCATTTAGCTTGGTACTACATTCTATTAAAGACTGGAGGAGGAAATATGGGAGACTCAGCTTTTTAACTGGAGGCAGGTCCATGCCATACCTCAATTCATGTAGTAACCTGAAGTGATAACCATAAATTATGCTAAAACTTCCCTCACAAGTGATATATTTCATTATTTGGTAGCTCACTTCATTCCATGGAGGAGGTAAGCATGTCCTTCTAACCCCATTTTTATCCTCTACAGGATCCTCCCCAAGTTGAAAGAATGTCTTCTTGGCTACCTGTCCCAATGATTTTTCCTCCTTGATCCAAGGGAGCCTAGGTGGAAGGCCTGTGATTCGACTGATAAAATCAAGGGTGAGTTCTAGGAACAGACCCCTAAAGCTGACTATGGCATTTTTTTTCGAATGGGGTTGTAAGGCCATCAGAAATTCTTTAGTTACCTCATCATCATATCCATGTATCCTTTCAAAGAATATCATCCAATTTGCCCTGGTGAAGAGGGCCACCACCTCAAGGTGCTCATGTAATTGGTTGGAGTTCAAGGGCTCCTTCCTTATAAACCCTCCTAACATGGTGTTGATTGGGATCTGAAGTGCTTAAGTGAGGAAAAAAAAACAACATTTTCACAGAAAATCAAAGATAGAGGGACAACTGAGTTTTGTTTTTTTTTTTTTCTCTCTGAACTGTAGGAGGAATTTCCATGTGCTCCTTCTCACAACATCAAATTGCAATATTTCCCTTGTTTCAAACTACTATTATCCTGAATTTGATCTTTTGCTTTTGGAAAGATATATATATTTTTTTTTGACAGAACAGAGGATAAATAACACAAGGTTTTTCTTTGAGAATAGACAAATATGAAAATTCAATTTTTTTCCCACACAGGCTGGTTTGTATGATTGCAAGTAGTTTTTTTTATTTTTATTTTTTACAGCAGACTATGAAAAAGAAGAAGACAGACTTCGAATGCAGAGAAGAAAATAGAGAACTATGTAGAACTTGGGGAAAATATATAGGCAGACTTTTAAACTTCATTCTCCTTTCTTTCAATCCAATCCTATGATTTTAATCCACCACCTTATACAAATAAATTCTATGAAGGGAGGTTTCCCGAGCCTACCTTGTTTTAAGCTCGAATTCTCATAAAAATCCTAGGTTTTCCTTCTGCTGGCTGTTCTTTGCCTTTCCTATAGAATTTTTCCTGTAGAAATTCTTCGGCTTCTGTAGAATGTAGTAGGGCTCTTAGAGCTCGATAGGCAAGATGGTTTCAAAAAACTGATAGAAAACTAGCGGAGGACAACTGGTTTTCTTCTCTAAAGGTGGTAGATGAACACTGCTGTCGAGAGCTTTGTAACATGCAAATGAACCAAAAGGGTGGTGGAGGTTTGGAGTGCATTGTTCTTAACTATTGGCATAACCCACAGTGAGGAGATGAGGTGGCCAGGTACATTATCCCCATCTAGACCGTTGGTTTGATGCTAGTGCCATTATGGTTCCTCATACCGCCTGACCATCATCACCTCCCTTACTCCCATTATCTGCCACTACCACTACCAGTTTCAAATGCCTTCTTCCTGAGTTGACGTGCCGCACGTGCTGGCTACATATCTAATCAGTAGTATGAATTTGGACATGGCTCCACTAAATTCTACGAAGGGGTGTGAAGTGAACAAGGGTGGCCATCGATTCCACATTGTTGACCATTCCCACAGTTCATGCAGTTTTGAATATTATTCATGCAATCGAGGAATAGGTTTAGGCACTTACCTGCTCAGTCACTGATGTGTTATGCAGATCTCAGATTTTGGCACTTCGTTTCGTCATTGTTGTTGTTGCTTGCACTCTGCATGCTCGACCTTGGGTTTTTTCGATGATCTCCCATTCAAACATTGCTCTTCATACGTCCTGCTACTCTGACCCTGTCTCTGGAGCATGTCTTTCAAAGGGATCAGCTGCTACAGGAATCCTGTAGAATTTCCTGTAGCTGCTTCTCCTCTTGAAATTTAAGCTAATATGTGAGTAGGGCTAAACCTGCTGAAGAAGGTCTCGACTGAGAAGAAATCACATCTGGAGGGTATTAGGTAGTGATGACTAAAACTGTTGCTGCCTTTACTTGTCATATTTTTTCTTTTTGCTGTGCGTTTGCAGGATGACAAAAACAAAATATTTGTATATGGTTGTGCAGGGACAAAAACGAGTGGAGCTGTAGGTGTACAAGGATGGAATGGAAAAATTGGAAGATGGATGGTGGTAAAGAGGTTCACAGGGCTACTAGACAAATTTCCAACCCTCGTGTTCTGTTTTAAAATGGATTTTGGCCTTCCCGTAATTTCTATAGAATCCTCCTATAGAAAACACAGAGTTCCCTGTAGGATGCGGAATTTCACAACAAATGAGGCCAAAAACTTGTGAAAGGATAACAGTGACGGGGTGATGGGATGTGAAGGGTGCGTGTAGCCTGTCATGTCTTTTCCTCTTGTGAAACCCTCCTACAACCTGAAATTTATTCAAAAGAAGTTAGGTTTTTTTTTTTTTTTGTTTTTTTTTTTTTGTTTTGTTTTGTTTCTTTTTGTTTTTCAAGATAGCTGGGGCACCTCCAGGAGGTTTTCACCCTCACTTCCTACCTTGGGTGCCTCCAAGAGGTTTTCACCCAGGGATCTTTTATTCCATTTTATTTTTTCTCTTTTTTTTTTTTTTTCTTAGGGTGTGGGTGGAGTGGAGATAGGGACCTGCTCCACTACCAGCACTGATTTACCCAGTGTTTAAATGAACTCCTACTTAGAAAGGGGCTTCCTGTAGATTTTCAATCGATGCCCATTGACAAGCATGGGGATGGCTTCTTCGTCAATGGTCCAGATAAGGACTGAACCATTTTCATTTCATTTTTCCACTATATATGGTCCCAATCATCTGCTTCTCAACTTGCCCTTGAAATCTTTGTACCTTGAATCATACAACAACACCCAATCTCTCGGCTGAAATTGTTTCTCCCTGAGTTGTCAGTCATGGCATATTTTTCTTTGAAGCTGGACTAACTCTGGGTGGAGAAGGGCTTGCATTCTATGTTCATCTAATCCATTTAGCTGAAGCAATATTTCTTTTTTGACATGGCTGAGGCCTAGGTCCAACTGAGCTGCTAGCCTTAATGTATTATATTCAAATTCTATGGACAACAAAGCCTTCTTCCCATAGACCAGCTCATTGGGTGTGAATCCTGTGGTAGTTTTCCAAGTAGTGTTATAGGCCCAGGTGGCCTCGACCAATCATTCTGCCCAATCTTTTCTATTGCTGCTCACCACCTTAGTCAAAATCTCTTCCAAAGCTCTGTTAGTGACTTCCACCTATCCATTTACTTGTGGGTGATAAGGGGTGGAAGTTTTGTGCTTAATATTGTGGTGTGTGAGCAGGTCTTCAACTAAATTGGAGGTAAACTGACTCCCTTGATTTGCAACTAACTCTCTTGGGTAGCTAAACTTGTAGAAGATATTTTTACTTAAAAACTCAGCTACTTTTTTCTCTGTTGCTACTTTGATTTCCTTTGTTTTTCCCCACTTTGTCAGGTAGTCTGTGCATACAATGATGTAAGACTTCTGTTTTGAAGGAGGGTTGGTAGGACCCACAAAGTCCATGCCCCACTTCTCAAATGGCTCGAAAGTCACTTGAGGTTGCAAGGGAATCTCATCCCTTGGAGTCGATTTCCCCATCCTTTGACATTGGTCACACTGGCTGATGTATCTCTTGACATCTTGATGGAGAGTGGGCCAATAGTAACCTGCCTGCAAAATCTTGAAAGAAATCCTCTTTATTGCAAAGTGGCCCCCACAAGGTCCATCATGATAGGTTAAGAGGATGTCAAAGACTTCCTCCTCCCTGACACATCGCCTCAAAATCTGATTTGGGCCAAGTTTGAACAGGTTGCCCCTAGTCCAAGTGAATGGGGCACTTTTCCTCACGATCTTTCTCTTCTCTTTTGAGGATAGGTGTGGTAGAAACTATGCTGAAACCAAGTAATTTTCTATATCAGCAAACCATGGAGAGAGTACTGAAATAGCAAATAAGTGTTCATCTAGCATTTGATCATCCAACATTCCTTCTTCACCTGCAGGAAGATATAGTCTAGACAGAAAATCAGCAACAATATTTTCCTCACCTGGCTTATTAACAATAGTCAAATCAAATTGCTGCAACAAAAGTAACCATCTAATGATATGAGCGTTTACATCTGGTTTATTCATCAAATACCTAATTGCAGCATGGTCAGTGTGTATGAATGTTTGATAACCAGTGATGTAGTGTCTGAACTTGTTTAGGGAATGGACTACAGCTAGGAGCTCTTTTTCAGTTACCATGTAGTTTAATTCTACCTTGGACAAGTTTTACTGACAAAATATACGGCATATGGTAGCTTCTCTTCAACTTTCCCTAGGGCTGCTCCTATAGCTTTGTTCAAGGCATCTGAGTGAATGTGGAAAGGCACGGCCTAGTTTGGACCTCTCAAGATTGGGGTAGTTACTAGCTTACCTTTCAAGGCATCCAGAGCCTCTTGACAATTGTCAGTCCATATAACTCAACATATTTCCTCAAAAGGCCAAAAAATCGTGAGGCTAGCCTACTAAAATCCTTGATGAATCTTCCATAATACCCTGCTAAGCTTAGAAAACTCTGAACATCTCTTACTTTTTGAGGAGGTGGGACCTTTTGGATAGTAGCAATCTTGTTGGGATCCACCTATAATCCTCGCTAAGAAATTGTATGACCTAGCACGGTCCCTTCAGTCATCAAGAATTCACATTTTTCAGGATTGAGGGATAGGTTCATTTCAATACACTTGGCTAAAACTTTTCCCAGGTTAGTCACTGCTTCTTAAAAGTTGAAACCATAAGGGGTAAAGTCATCCATATAGATTTCCACTGAATCATGAACCAGCTCAGCAAATATGCTCAGTACTGCTCTCTGGAAAGTGGCAGGAGTGTTGCACAACCCAAAGGGAAGGACTCGGTAGGCAAAGGTACCCCATGGACAAGTGAAAGTGGTCTTATCTTGGTCTTCCAGGCTGATTTGAATCTGGTTGTACCTGCTAAACCCATCGAAGAAAGAGAAAAACTTCTTCCCTACCAGGCCATATAACACTTGATCTATGAAAGGAAAACGGAAATGGTCTTTCTTGGTGGCCTTGTTCAGTTCCTGATAATCTACATAGATTCTCCACTTCCTGTTTTTCTTTGGCACTAGGACCAAAGGAAAAACCCATTCACTGTCAGAGATGGGGTAGATGAATCCTGCATCCAACAACTTTTGCAGTTCTTCTTTGACAATGTCCTTGAGGGATGGATTCATCCTCCTTTGAGGCTGCCTAACTGGCTTACAATCTTCCTTAATGTAAATGTGATGAGTACAGACAGAAGGGTGGGCTCCCTCCATCTCCTTATAACTCCAAGAAAAAGCATCCAAGTGATCCTTCAATAAGCTACACAGCTCTTTCTCCTGAGAGGTGGATAGGGCTGAGTTGATCCTCAAGGTTCTTTCTGGGCCAAATTCCACATTCTTAACTTAGAGAGAGGTTAGATCAGCCACACAGAGATCAACTGAAGCATTGTCTTGGGTTTCTTCCACCAACTCTTCTAATGTCAATTCATTGGGGGGTGGATTCTGGATCAAGTTTTTAATAAGATCATCCTCGGTTTGTGAACCCCCCATGGTAGTTTCTACTATACAGAATGTGCAGAGTAGACTTCATCCTCGTCTTCCTCCTCCAGCTAGAGGGGTAAATCATGTTCCAGTAGAGGTTGGGTAGGAGGATAGAGGACTAGCTGCTTGGACATATGGCCATTCTTGATTTTCATGTTCCCAGCTCGGTAGCTGATGTAGGCATCTGCAGTAGCCAGCCAAGGTCTTCACAGGATGAGAGGATACCCAGTGAGCTTTGCCTTTGGTTGGAGAACCAAGAAATCAGTGGGGTACTCCTAGGAATCAATAGAGACCGTGACGTCTTCCACAATCCCCTCAGGGGTCACGGTGGAGCGGTCTACTAACTGCAGTACTATCAAGGTCTTTCTTAGGGAACCCTACAGATTGAGCTTAAGCATAGTGTCCCTCATCATCACATTAATGGCAGCCCCTATATTAATCAAGGTATGGGGGTTATGGTGCCATTGATGTGGACATCGACTACTGGATTGCCAGGGTCTAGATATTTTGGACAAATTACTTGCCCCAACATCAAATCGGGCAGTTGTCCTAAGACATTGATAGTTGGGGCATCTCTCCTTCACCTACCTAGGTGTTTAAACCAATTCTCCTTGATCATATTGTTGTATATGGGCACATCCTTTATGGCTTGGAGAAGGAGTATTTTTACACATAACTATTTTAATTCTCCTAGAAGTTCAGTTTCTTCTGGGTTCAGTTGTGTGGTTCCAGTTAGTCCTTAGGAAAGGGTGGAATGGCTTTTGGTTCACTTTCCTGTTTCTCTTCTTCATCCTCCTTAGGAGGCGGTTGGATATCTAGGAGGACCTTCCTAGATCATAGGTTGATCTCCTGAATCTTCATAGCATAGGTAGGGCATGTTGTTTCTCCAGTATATACCTACTGGGTCTATCTGTTATTTGGTTTGGGGTTTGGTTGAGTAGGTATTTGGGGTTGTCTTGGAGGAGCAAGAGCTAATGGTTGTGGTTGAGTAGGTGGTGGAGGCAAAAGAGTGGGAGGAGAGTTGTATTGGGGCCTCCACTCCTGATGAAGTGCATTCCACTGAGGTTGTGGCTAAATGTGAGAATGAAAAAAAGGAGCAGTAGGTTGAGTATGGTATTGAGATGGATATGACCAAGGAGGGGGTGTGGACCAAGAAGGATGAATAGGGGGACCCCAAGAAGATATGCGAGTGGATTGATTGGGGTTGTAATAAGTCTGGGATGTCCCTTGAATTCCCTACTGGTAAGTTCTGGGTCCATGTGGTGTCCTTTGGTTCATGAAGTAGAGTGGTTTAGTGGCTCCGTCAACCCCTTGGTACATAGCTTTAAATCCAGGTAAGGACGGACACTGATTGGTAGGATGGTCTTCTTCATAGACAAAACACACTTCTACGGAGTGCAATGGACACCTGTTCCTAGGATGATTTCTAGTGCATCTGGGACAAAAGATGGCCAAAGCCCTCTCATCTTTTTCTTGCTTCTTTTGGATTCGTAGGGTATCCATTTGCATGGAAATGGTCTCTCTCATCTCGCTTTTGAAATCTTTCATCTGATTTGCAAATTTGTTTTTGGATAAGGGGGCATTAGCTAGAAGTTGACTTTCCCTACCTCTTTTTTCGGCTGCCCTCGAATGATTTCTAAACACAGTCTTTATGTCATCAGAGATTCGGGGTCAAGTGTGCACCTGGCCCTTTTATAACTGAGTTGAAACCTCTCTTGATAGTTTCTAAAGATTCATCACTTCCCATGGTCATTCGAAAGATTTCTTCCTTTGTTTCCCTTGACCTACAGTAATCCCGGTATTTGTTGTTAAAGGCTTACTGCATCTGAGTCCAAGTTGTGATATTGTTTCTAGGTAACCCCATGAACCAACGTAGTGCTATATCCTTGAGGGTAGAGGGAAAGAGTTTCAACTTTTGCTCGTCTTCTGCATAGTTATAAGTTTGACAAAGGACAACAAAATCAAACAAGAAGGTATCAGGGTCTTTGGTAGTCAATCCATGGAAGTGAGGTAAGGCTGAGGGACTTATGTTTTTCATCTTTGTGTCTCCATTGGTCTCTTCGATGGGAAAGGTGCCTTCTATTCTCTCCCCATTTGCTCTACCATTTCTATTTTCAGCCATGGTCTCAGGAGGAATGTTTTCTTGTTCTTCTTCTATTATAGTATCTTCGTGTATCTCTAGAGGTTCACCTATAGGTTGTTCTGGATCACTGCCACCAAAGAAGAGAGAAGGGTGACTTAGTGATGTGTTGGGGGTGCTGGGTAGGAATTTTCTTGAATTGTCTCTGTTCCTATGAGGCATGATAGAGAATCTCTTTTTTGGATTTTTGTGTTTCTTTTTCTGCTTGTACCTGTAAAAACGTGAAATGGATTGAACAACAAATTGCAGCTAACTAAAATAAACCTTGCTGAAATAAAAATTGCAGAACTGAAATGAAAGAAGGAGATATCTAATCTACTTTTGCTGAAATGAAATTGCAGAGTTGAAAGGAAATCTGGAAATGACTAATTTACACTTGCTGAAATAAAATTGCAGAATTGAAATGAAAGCAGGAAATGTCTGATCTACGCTTGCTGAAATGAAATGAAAGAAAGAAATGTCTAATTTACGCTTGCTGAAATGAAATTTCAGAATGGAAATGAAATTAGGAAATGTCTAATTTACGCTTGCTGAAATGAAATGTAAGCAGGAAATTTCTAATATACTTTTACAGAAATGAAATTGCAGAATGGAAATGAAACAACTACTCTATTCTTGCTGAAATAAACTACTTAGTAGAATGTTGCAGTAGAAAATAGAAGAAAAGCAGTAATCACAAACAATTTAACACTTCCCCGGCAATGGTGCCAAAAATATGGTGGGCTCAAGTATTGCAACAATGATGCTACAACTCCTGCGGTTCCCTTCTTTACTTTTATCAACCCGGTAGTTTGTAACAAACTTGGAAGCGATGGTGTTGTATGCACAAGTACTAGCTCTTACTGTAGGCTGTCACTTGATCAGCTGGCAATATTCGCTAGGAGCTCAAGCCAAATTCTATGAGTTCTCAGAAGAATCTTTTAATTGTGATGGAAGAAAGCTAACTCAAAAGAGGATATTCTACTTGTAGAAAGAGGATGAAAGCTGAAAGGAAATGCAAACCCTAGCAAACCCTAGTTTTACCCACTAACCCTACTTTTGCAAGAAAAAGAGATGAAACTAATGAAATGGATGCCATAGACTACTAGGTAAAATGCATGTACTTAAGCTACTTCTGAAGGAAAATGTGAAAGAACCATATTTTTGTACTTTTGAGCAATTTTATGCAGAATTATTATGTTTGTGTTTTAACTATTTGTGACTGTGCAGAGGTTTGATGGTGAAGGGAGATGGAGTTGACTTTTATAGATGATAAGGAAGGTGTGGAGGGATATTAAGAAGTCCCTAGCACCCTTTTGAAGAGTTCCATTGCAATCAGACTTCGAAAAATCGCTCGCATGAACTTCTACAGGAAGTCTGCAGGGGATCTACAGGAAATTCTACAGGAAGTTCTACAGGAGCAAGCCGAAAGTGATTTTTGAAGGTTTGGGGGAGAAAAAAAGGTGGGAAAGGAACATGAAGGTTGGATGAGGGTGTTAGAGGGTCTAAGACTTTGCCAATGAAGATCAAACATGAAGGTGATGGTTGGATTGGTTCAAAGGATAAGAAAGCGATTTTGCACAAAAACGTAGAAATTAGGGCTCTTTGGGAAAGTGTGGCAAATGAGTGGAGAAAACCTTGAGAATGGACTGGATCAAGTTGGGTGATAAGAGGATGATAAGCTGGGATGGTATTCAAGTGAGCTGCACACCTGCTTCTAAAAACTGATTCAAGGAGAATTAAAAAAAGTAGAGTTTTACCTATTTTAACCTAATTTTGGCCTAAAAACTAGAAAAGTGTTGAACAAAACTTTCTGCATAGGAAATGATGCAAGAAAGTCATGAAAACTGATCAAGGAAAAATATAATCATGTAAATACAACTGGTATCAACTCTTCAACTTGAAATCACACATTAGCAATTGCATTGGAAAGCAAAAACAATGTTTTGGTGGCAGTGAGAGTGCCTTGGTCTCAATTCATGGTCCCACAGAGAGAGAAAGGAGATGAAGGCTTGCTTGGTGGCCTTTTTGTGAATATTCTTCTATTATTGTAGCAAACTATCTAATTAATCTTGAAACTGAAACAACTATTCTAATCATCAAAAACAACCTAAGCAACAAAGCAAGATTTAATCTAAACAATATAAATTATTTCATGAATGCAAGAAAAACGCATATAAATACAAGAAGGAGGTACTAGGCACTTGGGTTGGGCCCAACCCCAAGAGCTGCAGCCCCCTTAGAAAGATTAGTGCTAGTTCAAGGATGAATTCATCTTCATTGATAAAAAAAATAATAGTCATATCACAAAAGTATCTACAGAAAGAGCTCGAAAATGAGCTGAATGCAGAGATACACTAAAGTGCGAAAATAGACTATTCAATAGCTAACCTACTTAGGCCTGAGGCCTTCTTATTTATACAAGTTGAGGACTCCCAACAGTCCTTCTAAAATTTAGGAACTCAGCTGCCAAAACTTGCAAATAACAACAACTTCACTAGATCGGCTCGGCTACCCTTGTGATCATCGATGTGGTGGCCTTTGAACTCCGAGCTGCTGGTGGAGAACTCAAGGAAGGGGTCATTAATGCAGGAGACACCTTTCCTATAAGTCTTCATCTTGGTTTCTTCAATCTTTGGCTGTCAATCTGCTCATAAATGCTTGGTCTTGGTCCAAAAATGTCCAAAAATTTGTAATAAACACTCATTAGACTTTGTAGTAAAATGACTATCCCCATTCACTCAATTAACATAAATATATTAAAAAAATGCACAAAACTATGGAGAATGGTGGATTAAATGAAAACAATAGGAAAAATGAGCCCATATAGTTACCCATTTCTGGGGCTCATCAACCCTATAGAGGGGGCCTACCTGCCCCCCTCAAATTCCCTGGACAGGGGAGGCTGACCCCCGGCTGCGCAATTGGTGCAACAAGGGGGGACTCCACCCCCCTCTAACCCCCTGGTTAACTACATGGGCTAGTCATGGAAAGAATATAACATAACCCATCATACACCCGAATTTACACTTTACAAATTAAGGGCGGACAACCCTTTATGACTCTTGACACCTTCACACTCCGTGACCACAAAATGCAAAGACTATATAACTTTATTACAAAATTGACCCAAAACATGGGCTTTTGACCCCAAGACTATCCTTGGGGGAACCTGTTCCTAACAACAAGGGTCCACACACTCAGCTGTGGACTATACTCTAGGCCTCTGCGCACACAACTATAGAGCCTCTCTTCTACTCTAAGACATTCACTCTTTCTCTTACTAACCCATTACACTTGTCTTCATCATTACTACTACTGCCTTAGACTCTCTATGAATCTCCTACTTATACAATCCCATGGTTTGTAGACCATTGGGAGATCTATAAAAGCCGACATAACTTACATAAAAGAAGGGTAAAACCCTTTGTAACAATTTAATATCTATGCACTACACGACCACAACTTGCGGAGACTTTACATTTTATATAAAAGAACTTTGGATTTTTCCCAAAATCACCCTAGGGGACCCTATCCCAACACCTCCTTCACCACATATCATCACCATGTCTAGACCCACAGCTGGTGCAAGAACCCAACCTAGCGTTGGCTCTGGTTTTACCCCGGTGGTCACATCAACAGGAATAGTCATAGGAACTATTCTGACAGCCCCCAGTCTCCCTTTTATGGTTGGGTTAAGTCTCCTAGATTTTAGCTAGTTGATAAATGATCCAATATGCCACGATGTTAGTTTGCCTGCTATGCTAACTAAGCTTCCCTCAGATATCCCAAAGTTTGAGGGTAATTATGGAGAGGACCCTACCAATATTGTCCACTCCTTCCACATGTGGTGTTCATATAACTCCATTACCGATGACTCCATTCTTCTTCAATTGTTGCAATGCACGCTCATTGGACATGCTACAAAATGGTATGTAGAACAACCCGCCACATCTCAATCCATTTTTGCGACGCTTGCTAAAGTGTTCTTGTCATATTTCTAGTTACCTCTCTGGTACGACATTGGTACGGAGCTATTGACCTCATTCCATCAGTCCTCTGCCACTTGCCTTTCCAATCATGTTCAGGAATGGCGTAGAAGGAGGAGCACATGTTGTGCCCCACCCTTTGAAGACCATGTCTAACTAGATTGGTTTCTTAGGATCCTTTTCTCACCCATTGGAAAAGATGTCACATCCCATTTTCCTTAGCCAAAGGGAGAAACTCTCCAAACCGCTCTAAGATATGACCTGATGTATGCACAATTCGGTTATGTCTATACCGTCATTCCACACCTCCATCATCCTGGAGGTGCCAATGCACCAGGGGCATCTTAGGCCACTGATGGTATCATTGGAACCACTTCACACACTTTTCCATATACTAAACAAAGTTATGGCTATCCGTAGGAGGGAATCAATTCCTCCAACACTTATGCCCCTTCTGCTAACAGCATGTTTTCAGGGCCCTAACTTGTCTACCAAACCATTGCTCCTCCTTATGCACAGCCGAGCACTCCATCCCCTTAGGCATTAGCATCATAGCCTCCCATGCATCCTCAACCCCAACAGCCATCGCCTCCTTAGGGTCAAGTGTTTGCACAGTAGAGTGCGACTAATCCCCAATATTCGAAGTAAGAGAATAAGGGAAAGGGTAATAAGGTTAACCAGTGTAGTCAAGGTAATCAACCTAGTGAACCCCAGGGGAAATAGCATAATGCTAACAACAAGCAATAGGGCATCCAACCTATTAGACCCTAGATTTACCTCAGGCTGAAAAGGTAAGCTTCTAGGTCCACATCAAACCACGCTCAGCCTCATAGCTAGCCCTACGAGGACAAAAGAGGGCTCTCTCCGGGTCAATCTCAGCAAAAGATAATCAACAAGGCTTGAGATGACTGAAATAAAAACTAATTTTAGGCTAGGTATGAAGTGCAAGGATTTGATTTAATTTTTTGGGGGTTTTTTGTTGGAAAAAGGGAAAGGAAAAGTTGGGTCCGGGGATGAGGCCGAATTCCTGCAGAGTTCCGGTTGGGGAAAGGTAGGCAGTAGTTTTGATGCTATAGATTAAATGAATGGATAGAAAAGACTGATGAGGAGCTAAAAGGGCAAGAGGCTGCAAGGATCCTCTCCAAACAGATGAAAACATGTAAAACTAAACAAAAGTTTAAGGCAAAGCACAATAAGCCAATGAATTCTACCTTTGTCACTCAATTTGTTTAATTTCAGAAGCAAAGAGAAGGGAAATGGCATACATGAAACATCAATGAAATTAAAATTGCATGAAGAAAAACACCATCAGAACACAGATCCAGGAGGATCCCAACAAGTGCTGCAAAACCTGGTCTCAATTCCTTAGCCAAAATACTGATGTGAGTGTACAATGAAGCTTAAGGCTTTCTCAAGAGTTCAACCCTGAAAATGACTTGGAAAATATGTGATATAGAACATCCCAACCCATTCCCATGCCTCTAGGGGTTTAGCTCATCATTCTAGAAGTTGTTTCAACCAATTCTAAACAAGGCACTGAAATCTAGGCAATCAAACAACTTGCCACTATATGAAAGGAAATGATTCATTCATTTAATTTTCACTTTTTAGTGAATGAATCCTCTATAACAAGTAAATATGTACCAAAATTACATCATGGTTATGAAATTACATCATGGTAGATCAAGAGTTACATGAAAAAGTGAAACTAGTCAAAATTGGGCGAATTTCTGAGCTGAAGAGAGAAAATGAGGCCAAATTTCTCTATGTGCCGCGCCAAAAATCTCTATGTGTAGCACAACTTTGGAGATGATTCTCAGGCCCTTCCTGAAGTCAAAAGTGAGCTCATGATAGCTCGTTGGAAATCCCTACCTGTCTGATTTCCAACCCAAGTGGAATTTCTAGATTTCGTGTCCATTTGCCCCTCCAAATATCCAATCTCCCAAGACTGCTTCCTGTGTGTCAAAATAGGGGCAGAGAGGTCAATTTTTGAGTGTTTTTGACCTCTTTGAGGGCCCAAAACTTTCCCACATTGCTTGGCCATGAACAAGAAACTATAATTTTTCATGCCAAATCTAGAAATGCAAAGTTTTTTTAATTTGGAGCTCCCTAGCAAAAGCGCGCGCCACGTGGCGCAACGCATAGGGAGGAAAACCCTATGTTAAACATTTCTGTACGTAGCGCCTTTTTGCAAACCAGTTTTTGGGGCCTTCCCATGGTAAAAATTGGGAGAATAATAACTTGTGGGAAATATTATTGAGTCTACTTTCTAACCCAACTTTAATTTTTCAATTTGGAGTTCATTTACCCTATCAAAAGTCAAATCTCCCAAGACTGGTCAAAATGTGCCAAATGAGGCTACCTCAGGGCAGAGTGCTGTTGCAGTCAACTTTGGAGGTCTTCCTCAATTCCCAATTGAGCTCATGATAGCTCATTGGAAAGTGATTTTTGTCTACTTATCATTTGACTCAACAAAAAAGTCATTTGACCAACCAAGCTAGAAGAAAACTTGAGTTTCCCAAGGTCACTTCAAAGGTGCATCAATTCTCTTGAGGCAACTGTATTGTTGACATTTCTCTAAAACCATGACACCTGTGTAAAACGTGAAGGAGGTTTTTATTCCTTGGCCTATTTTGGACGAAACCCTCTCTCAGGTTTCCAAAATTCATATTTTCTTGCTCAGAAGCATCATTTGAGTAAAAACTACCCTAATGTGTGAAACAGGGGATTTGTCGCAATGAAGCGAAATGAAGGGGATAAGGAGCTTCTAAATTCTTGAGAAAATTTTTGGAAGTAGGGAGGGATGTTAGGAAGCAATAGAAAGTGGAATTTCAAAGATTGAGTGAGGGGAAAGGGTCCAAAAGGGCAAAACACAGGCCTAGTCTAGAAAATTGTCAAGTTGTAGCAAGAAACTGGGGTTTGTGCAAAAATGAGGAATTCATGGGATCTCAGTGATGGGAAGTGTTTAATAAGGTACATTAAGGATAGGGGAAGGTGTATGAACATCAGGATACAAGTTTTGTTGATGATTTTCCCATCCAAGAGAAATTGTCTTCAAAACCATAGGAGAGAGAAATGACCTTATTTAGGTGCAATTGAAGCATGAACAAGGCATAAAATAACCCAGTGGAACTTGGCATGATGATGAAAACCCCCTGAATGGTGGTATGTTCTACTAAATGGTGACATGAAGCTCTTGGGATAGCCATTAGGGTTTGGGAATTTTAAGTATGAGACTAGGGTTTGGTGCATTTGGCATTTTGGGAAAGGGAACTTGGGAATAGGGGTATGTGAATTTGGGGAATAAGGAGAGCAAGGAAAATATGCAATAAGGGAGTGATGAGCAAAAAAACCAAATGCAAAACCCTAGTAGAAATCACCTTTGCAATTTCTGAAGAGATAGGGTTTGCTTTCCTTAACACACTTCACCATGCAACAAACACCATCAAATTTAGATGAAAAGCAATGACAGAAGGTTAAGCTACTTGAACGAGCGATAATCCACAAGTTTCTGGTGATTTGGAGCAAGCTTTGGCAAGTTTCAGGCTTCTCAGCTGTATGTGATGCACAACATGCCCAATGTGCCGTGCATCCCCAGTGCGCCGCGCCCGTGTAAAATAACATTGCGTATTCATGCCCAGTGCGCCGCGCCTACTCAGTGCGTCGCGCCAAGCAATTTTCGCCCAAGGTCGCCCAACTTCTCACTTGCTCATCACATTTTCTCTCTCTTGCTTCTCTCTTTACAAATGATCTTTCTAAATGAAGGCATTGCTTATAAACCAAGAGCTTTTAAGATTTTAGCTCATGAAACCCACTTTTACATTGTTTCCAAATTAACTTGATTTCAAACTCTATTTTTTGGACTTTTTCACCTTTTGGCTTTGTTGATGAACTAAATGAGCTGAAATTTGCTTGTTTTTTGTAGGTGTTGGAGCTTCTTAGGCTAAGGAAAGAAACCAAGGTGCATATGAAGGAATTTGCAATGAAGAAAACAAACTTTACATGATTTTTGTGCAATAAAATCTAAATATTCTGTTTTTTCCTCAAAATAGAGTTTTGAGGAAAAACACATTTTCGAACACTTGCCAATGAAATTTATTGATGATGAAACATCCTTATGACCTGCTGGTAATTATTAGACACATTGAAGCATTTATTAAAAAAGCCCTAATGAAACCCTAAAGACAACCTTTTGCAATTTTTAATGAAAAGAAGATTGTATATGCCTTTTTTAAGGAACAAACATGAACCAGTAGGTAAATGACATGAGGGACATGAGGAAAACCACTCTCGTCAGATGATCCATGCACCTAATGGAATGTAGATGACTGGGTAGGACTCCTAAAAATGAAATGCAACAAAAGAGGTTTTGATCTCTGACGGAGGGCTCAACAGACCGACTCTAACATTGGCTCCAATGGGGAAGGTAGCTCCTTGGAGGTTCCAAGAACTACAGATCTCTGGGAAAGCTGAAAGTGCCTTCGTCCATTGGGCTATGGAGTCAAAACACGAAAACTGGCATTATGCTGACTGACTCTGACTCAAGACTAAAACTAAAAACCATAATAAAACCAAACATGACTAAATCATAACCAATCAAACTGGAAGAATTCCCATATTTGAGCTTATTCATCAAACCTACTCTAATTGTTCTTTTCACCTCTCGATCAAGTGAAATGGAATAGCCAATGCAACCATGCAAGCATCCTGGCTGGTATTTAATTTCTTCCCAAATGCTTTCTGATACGTAGGAAAAGGGAAGAATCGAAAGGCAACTCCCATGGAAACTTGGAATCAAGTTGACTGGTGATAAACTTGCAAAGCAGGAATTGACTGGATGACTTCAAGAATACTGCGAAAGGATCTTCATAAACATCACTATTGATTGCCATTAACACATTACCACTCTGGTCCAAGTAATATTCATAGCTAGATATTAAGACTTTCCTCACATTGGTGTTGTCTTTCTTTGGTGACAACAACAGGCTGTCAAAAGGATCCTGAATTTCATGGATAACCAAACTCTGTTGCTGATTCCAAACCGAACAAAAGTCTCCTTTATCAATCTCTTCATATGACTGCAAACCTTGGTATGGGATATGCAATGAACAATCTGTTAAACAAGACAATGAAGGCGAATTTTGAATAAGATTATTATCAATATTCTTATCTGGCACATGGTTAGCTAATGGAGAAGAACTTTTACAACAAACATCATCCAACACACAAGTAATAGGATCATCAAAAACTTGAAAAGACTGCTGCAATGTGTCCATTGAAATTGTATAACATCCTACTTGCTATTCATCTTTTCCTTTAGAGATATTACGAAGATTCTGCTTTATAAACTGAAATGCTTCGAAACAAAAGGGTACAAAATCCTCTTGCATCATTAAATCATATATTTAAGCTTCCACACCTTCATCCACAATCTGACTTTCAATTGCGTTTGGTGGCTACAAATCTAGTGCTAGGGAGGGTTTTATTTCCAAAATGATTTCATCAATCGTTCTAGGTGAAGATTTCTCATTAACAACTTGCTCACGAATTTCGCTATCTGTCTCATCCTCCACATTAAAACTGAGAGATTGTTGATTTCCTACAGGCTGCTCATTTGAAGATATACTATGCACTTTACCCTTCAAAAACTGAAATGATTCAAAATAGAAAGGTACGGAATCATCTTGCATCATTTGATCGTATGTGCCAGCTTCCAAGTCTTCATCTACAACTTGACAATCAATGGTATTCGGGGACTGCAAATCTGAATATGAGAAGTTTTGAACAAGGTCTTCATTGTTCTCAACATGGTCCATATCAAGACTTGTCGACAGTTGATTTCTGATTGCATGAAAGTTTTCTATGATGAACTAAAACGAATCAAAACAAAAAGGCCAAGATCCTTCGCTTACTGTCATGCGGAAAGAGTTATGTTTGCGGACAAACCTAACCTCCCTAGGAGTCTAAGACTCTCTAGTGACAAACAAACCAAACAAGAGCAATCCTTCTCTAAACACACATTATTCTATGAGAGATCAAGTGTTTTCCGATCTTACCTTAGGTCCAACGCTTGTTGTAGCAGTCCAGCCTTGCTGATCCAGATGAGCTCCTCCTTCACTTTAAGACCTGCATACACTAACAAAGCAAACGATTACATAACACCTGAATAATTCATAAAACAAAGCATATTCATCACATAGACCAAGGAGTACATGAAATAATTCATTAACAACAAATCATTGAGAAGAATGGACTTATTTGTATTAAGGAAACAAAAAAGGAACCATTACAACCTGAGCCTTGGTGTTGTGCAAGCTCCTCCCAGGGTCCAACAAGAGATTTCCTCTACTTTGACAAGCTCACCCACTTCCAATATGGCAACAAGGAAGGATAGTGATCTCTCCTCACAAGTCAACAATGGAAGTCCTAATTCCAGCAGCATTTACCCTTTAGAATGTTCAGCTTTCAACCTCCCCTCCTCTGGCCCAATGCCTGTATTTATAGTATTCTAGAGGAGGTTATTCAGTTCCAACATCAATGGGATACTCCCTCTTTTGGATGGGGTAGCTCCTCTCTTGATGGGATAAGCTCCTCTATCATAGGGATGCATGAACCATCTGGAGGCGCTCAATACACGTCAAAAACTCTTCTAGAAGGCTCTAGAAGTGACCACAAGTAACTTTTTAAAGATGAAACTCGCGCCTTTTGACCTTTACAGGGGTACGCACCCAACCTTTAGCATACAGAGCATATAAGTACGCAGGTGCAGTGTATTTGGGGTGCGTACACGCAGGCAAGGTAGAGAGAATCTGCGTACCCAGAGATAAACATGTTTTTAAGTGACTTTCTCTCTTTTGAAGTTTTGACATGAAGAGCAGAGGTATGGGGCTTGACAAAGAGGACAATATGGCTTTTGATGGGGCCATATAACTGCAGATAGTCAAGGCGACAAAATTCAGTGTAACAGAATGCCCCCTAAAGTACGAAGCCTGTAATAGATAAGGGTGTTAAGTCATATAAGAAGGGTGAAGTGCTTTATCATTTCGAGGATCATCTTGTGGATAGTCCGGTTGGAACCTGCAATTTTCAACACAAAATACATGTATAATATCATATCATACTGAGGTAGGAATTCCCATACTCAGATCAAAACTTTAAATATTGGACTAACTACTCTGATACAGGAATGATTTTATAATACATCATAATCATAGACTCGTGTAGACACAGTATGGACGCAGCCATCTGTTTATGATTGGTCTACAACATAACGAATACAAAACTCCTCGCAGCCTGGATAGTGGAAACTAGATCCAGGGTCTTCATTCCTGCTCCCCGAATTGGTACGATTCTAACCATGTGAATAAATGAGTCGATGTCGAACATGGTAGAAACCACTTGATTACCAGTCAATAATGTAAACTGTTAACAAGTATGAAAGAGACCACCAGTAATGTCAATGGTTCTCAAAGTACCCAGCACAGTCCATGAGATGTGAATGAATGAGTCGATGTCGAACATTTCATGGAATCCTTCGATCGCAAGTCAATGATGAAAACTGACGTCGAAGGCGAGAAACCTGCCATTGATGCATGCAGACTTCAAAGTACTAATGATTTCTAAGTCAACTCTCTATATAATGTGTTGATGTCGATAGAAAGCGACCCGTCGCAGGCAAGCCCACAACACGAAATCATAGTTCAAGTTGAAGAAATGTTTCTGTAAGGACTAACTCAAGGATGATAAAATGGATGATAGGTATTTTGTAGTTGAATGTTTTGTTTACAGACCTCTTGAACACATAACGACACAACAGATGGTTTGGTGATAAATGACTCAAAGTCGACTCCCATAACCCGGCTAAAAATGTCAAGTGATTTTGGTCAACTGTGAGGTAAAGGATTTCCCAACCCAGGTGAATGAATAAGTGTCGTGTTCAAGAGCGGTAGTAAGGCTTTTCTTGAGACAAAAAGATATCAAATAGGCTCATTCTTCTCATTTTTCCCCCACCATTTCTGGCAAGTACCTCTTTATTTTTTACAAGCTTGAGGAGGATAACATATGCTTGTTTGTAAGCTCATCCTTCGGATGAGTCCAACTTAGTTTTTGATGCGAACCCTAAGAAGGAGTGGTCCGTTCCTGTTTGTAATAAAACAGGTCCTTTACTGTGAAAATTTAATGAGTCCAGTATAGGAGAAACTCAGCGCTTTTCATATTTAGAGAGTCTGAAAAACTTAGAAGACTTCAGATTGGACTTTTTCGTAAATTTGTGTCTCCTAAGCCCGAAAAAGTATAAAATAATACCTAGGAGAACCGCTTGATCTTGCGACCAAGGAGTACTTTCATAGTTAGTGTCTTTGACCTTGAAAAGTAAAAAGCAATCAAGGACACGTCATTTTATTTCCAATATCGAATTTGAAACGACAAAAACCCGGCAATCTTTTCCTGATTTCACGGTCAGAAAAGGGCTATAAGGGGACCGTCTTTTAATTCCGTTTTAACGAGTGTAAAAGAAACGCTCGGCAATCTTTTCATTTTTTAGGAGTCAGAAAAGGGCTTAAAAGATGACTCTGAGGTTTCAATTTTTCGTAAGTTTTAACGAGTTCGAAAAAATGATAAAAATGTACTCTACGAGATCATTTGAAAGACTTGACCTAAAACTACAAGAAAATTATGCAAAAACTAAAATAACTAACCTAAAAATAATCTCGGGATTTTCATGAGTTTAATGAGTCTTGAAAATAACCGAAATTGACTCAAGATAGGTTTCATTTTTACAGAAGCTT
>APFE030076313.1:61631-109393 GCA_000404065.3 Pinus taeda | reverse complement strand
CTGCAGCGCTCGAGAGATCACCCTTCACAGATTCGCTTTCCACTTTACTTTCATATAGATCGAGCTTTGAAACAATAACCCAATATTTCAGATCTTAAGATATTCAACCCAAAAGCATACCCAAGCCAAATGATCTCCTTTGCTTTATATAGCAAGCTCTTCCTCAAATCATGGACCAATACCACGGGCCAAAACCATAACAAACCAATACCATCAACTCAATACTAGGGATCAACACGTCTGTCGAGATGCCATGGTCAAAAACCATAGGTTCAAATTCCAAGGACTAACTACCATGGACCAAAGGTAAGTTTTCCCACATGAAATAAACTTTTCTCTGCATAAAATTCCGTGAACTTTTCTCCACATGAAATTAACTTTTATAAACTTTTCTCTAAATTCCGTGAACTTTTCTCCTGCGTACTTCTTAATTCTCATCATATTGAGAGCCATGCCATGGGTGTTGCCATCAAGTACAACATCTGTAACATATAACCATACCAGAAACATAATGGCAACAAACTTTGCCCTTTGAATCAACAGATGAGCCTCTACATTTACTGCATTGTTCTACATTTCTTCTAGTGTTGCAAGGTTCCTTTCTCTCAGCTGAAACTCCATTTTCAGATCAAAGGAACCTGGGTAGTGCAAGAGTGCAGATCCAGGAGGAGGTCTTATATCAACAGGCATCAAATAATAAACTTGGTTAAATCTGGCAGAAAACTGTTGTAACGTCTCCCCTGGCATTCTTTTCAGTTGGTTATACTCTTCTATAATCAAGAAAAGGTTCTGTTTGATCACCCACCTGTCGAGGAAAGCTTTGATGAACTATTGGAAATCTGAGATGCTTGCATCAGGCAGGGCTTTGAGCCAACTCTTCACTTTGCCTTGCAAAGAAAGAGAAAAAAGCCTAATAATAACATCTTGGTCATCAACCTCAAAAAGGTCTAGAAAAGTTTCAACATTCTGCACATGTTGCTCAGCGTTGACATTCTTACATTCACTGTCAAATCTTGGTAAATATAGATAATAATTTGTAGGGAAAGCATGGAGTACATAAGCTAAAACAAGAGGTCTATACCTATCTGGGACTATAAAAGGTGTAGGAGTATATACAAGAGCTATGAGATTAGTTTTGTTTTCTTTAGGCTCATCACTCTGAAGAGAATCATCATCAGATGTGGGAAAAGTAAGGAGGTCAGGATCAAAGGGAAACTCAGTATTTACACTTTTTGAATAGGTCAAGTGAAGATTGTGATCACCTTTATCATACAACAAATCCTGAAAAACTTCCAGGACAACTTCAAGAACAACAAAGAAGTAATTTACAAGAAAGCAAACTAGATCCTGAATACCCACTTTGGATACATGAACTTTGTGTAAGATCCTTCCATTTTCTCAGAGAAAGAGTTAGTCTTCCAGTGGAGTCTTTACAGGAGTCACCAGGTGAATGATTTCAGCCTTCTTCTGTGTCTGACTGCTATCCACCATCAACCATCAGATCTGAACTTGATACATGTATTGGGGTGATCATTTAGATCAGATGTTCAGTTTATAAACTAGACCAGAGATTGACTGAAGCAGCTTTCATCTACTTCCGCTAATGCAAAGCAAGAGCGTTTCAAAGGCTACCTGGATAACTTCAGACTCCGTCTATAGTCTACAAAGCTAAACAATGAAAATAAACTTTCTTCCCCAGCAGAGTCGCCACTATGTTAGAGCCTAGATTTACCTCAGGCTGAAGAGGTAAGCTTCTAGGTCCACATCAAACCACGCTCAGCCTCGTAGCTAGCCCTACGAGGACAGGAGAGGGCTCTCTCTGGGTCAATCTCAGCAAAGATAATCTACGAGGCTTGAGATGACTGAAATAAAAAGTAATTTTAGGCTAGGTATGAAGTGCAAGGATTTGATTTGATTTTTTGGGGGTTTTTTGTTGGGAAAAGGGAAAGGCAAAGTTGGGTCTGGGGATGAGGCCAAATTCCTGCAGAGTTCCGGTTGGGGCAAGGTAGGCAGTAGTTTTGATGATTTAGATTAAATGAATGAATAGAAAATACTGTTGAGGAGCTGAAGAGGACAAGAGGCTGCAAGAATCCTCTCCAAACAGATGAAAACATGTAAAACTAAACAAAAGTTTAAGGTAGAGCACATCAAGCCAATGAATTCTACCTTTGTCACTCAATTTTTTTAATTTCAGAAGAAAAGAGAAGGGAAATGGCATACATGAAAAATCAATGAACTTACAATTTCATGAAGGAAAACACCATCAAAACACAGAGCCACAAGGATCCCGACAAGTGCTGTAAAACCCGGTCTCAATGCCTTAGCCAAAATACTGATGTGAGTGTACAATGAAGCTCAAGGATTTCTCAAGAGTCAAACCCTAAAAATGAATCAGAAAATACATGATATAGACCATCCTAACCCACTCCCATTCCTCTAAGGGTCGATCTCATCATTCTAGGAGCTGTTTTAACCAATTCTAAACAAGGCACTGAAATCTAGGCAATCAAATAACTTGCCTCTATATGAAATGAAACTTATTCATTCATTTAATTTTCACTTTTTAGTGAATGAGTCCTCTAGAAAAAGTAAATATGTACCCAAATGACATCATGGTAATGAAATTACATCATGGTAGATCAAGAGTTACATGAAAAAGTGAAACCAGTCAAAACTAGGCAAATTTCTGAGCTAAAGAGTGAAAATGAGGCCAAATTTCTCTATGCATCGCGCCCAAAATCTCTATGCATAGTACAAATTTGGAGCTGATTTTGAGGCCCTTCCTGAAGTCCAAATTGATCTCATGATAGCTAATTGGAAATCCTGGTTTGTCTACTTTCCAACCCAAGTGGAATTTCTGGATTTTGCGTTAATTTGCCCCTCCAAATATCCAATCTCCCAAGACTACTTCTTGTGTGTCAAAATAAGGGCAGAGAGGTCACGTTTTAAATGTTTTTGACCTCTTTGAGGGCTCAAAACTTGCCCAAATTTCTTTTCCATGAACAAGAAACTATAATGTTTCATGCCAAATATAGAAATGAAAAGTTTTTGTAATTTGGAGCTCCCTAGCAAAAGTGCGCGCCACGTGGCGCGACGTATAGGGAGGAAAACCCTGTGTTAAATTTTTTTGTGTGTAGCGCATATTTTCAAACTAGCTTTGAGGACCTTCCCATGGTCAAAATTGGGCATGGGATATATTTTTGAAAATAGTATTGATTCTAATTTCCAACACAACTTGAATTTTTCAATTTGGAGTTCATTTACCCTGTCAGAAGTCAAATCTCCCAAGAGTAGTCAAAATGTGCCAAATAAGGCTGCCTCAGAGCAGAGTGCTGTTGCAATCAACGTTTGAAGGTCTTCCTCAACTCCAAATTGAGCTCATGATAGCTCATTGGAAATATATTTGTGTCGAATTATATTTTGAGGCAACCCAAAAGTCATTTGACCAACCAAGCTAGGAGAAAACTTGAGTTTCCCAAGGTCACTTCAAAGGTGCATCAATTCTCCCGAGGCGACTGTATTTTTGACATTTCTCTAAAACCATGAAACCTGTGTACAAATTTAAGGAGGTTTTTCTTCCTTGGCCTATTTTGGACAAAGCCCTCTCTCGTTTTTCCAAAATTCATATTTTCTTGCTTAGAAGCATCATTTGAGTAAAACCTACCCTAATGTGTGGAACAGGGGATTTGTCGCAATGAAGCGAAATGAAGGGGATAAGGAGCTTCTAAATTCTTGAGAAAATTTTTGGAAGTAGGGAGGGATGTTAGGAAGCAAGGGAAAGTGGAATTTCAAATACTGAGTGAGGGGAAAGGGTCCAAAAGGGAAAAACATAGGACTAGTCTAGAAAATTGTCAAGTTGTAGCAAGAAACTAGGGTTTATGCAAAAATGAGGAATTCAGGGGATCTCAGTGATGGGAAGTGTTTAATAAGGTACATTAAGGATAGGGGAAGGTGTATGAACTTCAGGATACAAATTTTGTTGATGATTTTCCCATCCAAGAGAAATTGTCTTCAAAACCATAGGAGAGAGAAATGACCTTACTTAGGTGCAATTGAAGCATGAACAAGGCATAAAATAACCCAGTGGAACTTGGCATGATGATGACAACCCCCTGAATGGTGGTATGTTCTACTGAATGGTGACATGAAGCTCTTGGGATAGCCATTAGGGTTTGGGAATTTTAAGTATGAGACTAGGGTTTGGTGCATTTGGGATTTTGGGAAAGGGAACTTGGGATTAGGGGTATGTGAATTTGGGGAATAAGGAGAGCAAGGAAAATATGCAATAGGGGAGTGATGAGAAAAACAACCAAATACAAAACCCTAGTAGCAATCACCTTTGCAAATTTTGAAGAGATAGGGTTTGCTTTCCTTAACACACTTCACCATGCAACAAACACCATCAAATTTAGATGAAAAGCAGTGACAGAAGGTTAAGCTACTTGAACGAGTGATAATCCACAAGTTTCGGGTGATTTGGAGCAAGCTTTGGCAAGTTTCAGGCTTCTAAGCTATATGCACCATGTAGCATGCCCAATGCGCTGTGCCTCCCTAGTGCGCCGTGCCCGTGTAAAATAACATTGCGTATTCACGCCCAGTGCGCCGCGCCTCCTGCTCAGTGCGCCACGCCAAGCAATTTTCGACCAAAGTCGCCCAACTTCTCACTTGCTCATCACATTTTCTCTCTCTTGATTCTCTCTTTACAAATTATCTTTCCAAATGAAGGCATTACTTATAAACCAAGAGCTTTTAAGATTTTAGCTCATGAAACCCACTTTTACAATGTTTCTAAATTGACTTGATTTCAAACTTTGTTTTTTGGACTTTTTCACCTTTTGGCTTTGTTGATGAACTAAATGAGTTGAACTTTGCTTGTTTTTTACAGGTGTTGGAGCTTCTTAGGCTAAGGAAAGAAACCAAGGTGCAGATGAAGGAATTTGCAACGAAGAAAACAAATTTTACATGATTTTTGTGCAATAAAAGCTAAATATTCTGTTTTTTCCTCAAAATAGAGTTTTGAGGAAAAACACATTTTCGAACACTTGTCAATGAAATTTATTGATGATGAAACATCCTCATGGCCTGCTGGTAATTATTGGACACTCTGAAGAATTTATTAACAAAACCTTAATGAAACCCTAAAGACAACCTTTTGCAATTTTTGATGAAAAGAAGACTGTATATGCCTTTTTTAAGGAACAAACATGAACCAATAGGTAAATGACATGAGGGACATGAGGAAAACCACTCTTGTCAGATGATCCATGCACCTAATGGAATGCAGATGACTGGGCGGGACTCCTTAAAATGAAATACAACAAAAGAGGTTTTGATCTCTGATGGAGGGCTGAACAGACCGACTCTAACACAACCCAAGCAGAACAAGGTTATTTGTACAAACAAGCATTGTGCATAATGTGGTGTACGTGGCCATTATACACATGAGTGTACTCTCTTACCCCAAATGTGCCAAATTTGGGAAGCTTAAGCATCTTCTAGAGGTCAACAATCACCTTAGAATCCTATTCCATCTCAATGGTAGTGCTTATAAATCCTTTCCCTCAGCAAGGATTTGTCGTTACTCGACATAAACCAAGTTAAGTAGCCCATCCCTACTAGCCTTCTGGTCCTAGTGACTACCATATCCTTATGATGAATTATGACAAGATTAACCCCTTCGATATCAAGATGCAAACTCAGTTGCATCAATATGAAAAGCCATCGACTTCGTCCACCACTGAGTCCAAAACCAAAGAATCTGCTGAGCCTCTTACGAAACCAAATGATCCACTATAGTTCCCTCAACCTAAAGTTGAGAAAATTCCTAAAATCCCCAAGGGACCATTACATTGTAACGCAACTTCTAACCAAGAAGCCCATACATAGTGTATAATATATGACTTGGCGCAATCACCTGCCACCATGTCGACGCTGGAAGTACTCCAGTCATGCCCATCTTAAAAGAAATATCTACTAACTACTTTAGGCACAGTAGATATTGTCGATGATCATTTTACTTTCTTCCCAATTGATACATCAAAACATCCCCCATTACCTTCATTCATTTCTTTCCATATACCAGTCCAAGTCCGTAATGCCATCATCTCCCTATGCATTATTGATGAAGGTGCATCCACCTGTGTGATTTATGCTGCCAGTTGGAAACAACTTAAGTCACCTGAGGTATCCCCATCCACTATCACTTTGTGTTATTGGGATGGAAATTCTTCCCAGCCTCTTAGAATATATCACAATTGTCTAGTGACTCTTGCGGGCAAGACTCGTTCCACCAAGACATTACCCAGCAGTTGAGATGCCTTTCTTATTTCCCCCTCTAAGAATATTTTATGTCCCTGTCATGGCTTGACATGTCCTTCCTAACATGAATTTTGGGATCCTAGTATGGTACATCAATCCCCCTGTAAGCATTCTGCCTTGTCAGCCCAAACCTTATCACTCTTTTGTCCTAGTTCAACCGGTCCTTATAGCCCCTACCACTTCTTCAGTTCCAACACAACCTCGATAAGAACCCACTCCTTTTGCGAAAGCATCCAAGCAGGGGGTAAAATATAAAAAGAAAGAACCTAAGGACAAGGCTCCCCAAGCTCCTCCCAGCCCTAAAGGTCCCAAAGCAATCACCTCCATGTTCTTTTTGTAAAGTTGTTGGGAACGCAACCAATAATTGTCCTAAACTTCCTCAACTCAAACTTTTGGTTCATAAAATGATCCCTTAGTCAAATATCCAAGAATTCCATGTTAACTTAGTGGGTCCACCCAAGAAACTCATAAGTTATGCACAAATCACCCTTGTGCCTTGTGCGATCATCATGGTCACTATTCCCATTGTTTCCCTCATCTTGACGAATTTCACGATTGCCTTGAAGTGCTTCACGAATATGAGACCACTCGTAGTGGAACACCTACTCCTATACCCATGGATTTTGGTACCACTAGTAAACCAAAATAGGTGGACTCTAGTCCCACCATCATGATCCCCCCCCCCTTAATGTCTAGATGATGGACACTACATGCCATGTTCTTTACCAGTCGTCATCCTTGAGTTCCTCATAGGAAAACCTTCCTAAGGTTTTTGTGCGCACTTCTATTGAACCTCTTTCGACACAATCCCATGTATCAGCATTTGTAGATCCTCAATCTACTAGCTCGTCATCTACCATTCTGGATGATGTGTATGTCAACCTTCTTTCTCAGGCTGATGCACCAGGTACCCCCATCGCATCATGTAGTCAGTCTTCCTCCCATCCACCCATCTTCCATTCTAATGAGAACATCATGGATGCTATGTCTACCCTTGATTACCATTGTACTTAAGAAAGGTGGCATATCTTTTAGAGGATTCTGAAGACCATTTCCTTCCTAATTCTCCCAATGCACTCTACCTAAAGAAATTTTTCTCATAGCATATCCCTTTGATTTGTGTGTCTTTTTTCTGCCATGAAATTAGGTAGGTTGCATCATCTCATCTGTTGTATTTTGCACCTTCCAAATGGATCCATCATCCACACAATATATCGGTCATGCCGATGATGCAAGTCACTTCTCTAGGAATCTAGCCCTAGCAACTTGGGCCATTTTTACCCTCTTGCATATGTTAGTCCTTTAGAACGACGTGTACATTGGATCTGCAACAAATAACCAGGCCAAATATGATGCATTGATAGGTTTATTAGTCGACGCCCTCGCCAATAACATCCTTCATCTTCATGTTCGTTTAGATTCCTTGCTACTTGTCATGCAATTCAGTGGTGTGTATCATGTGCATAACCAAGTCCTGTTTAGAAAATATCTACGAGTTAAGCTATTGGTACGTGAATTTGAAACCATTACTTTCAGTTGTGTTCCTAGAGCCCAAAATAACTATGTAGATACCATTGCAAATAATATTCTAGATTCCTTTCTACTTGTCATGCAATTGAATGGTGTGTATCATGTGCATAACCAAGTCCTCTTTATAAAATGTCTACGAGTTAAGCTATGGGTACGTGAATTTGAAACCATTACTTTCAGTCTTGTTCCTAGAGCCCAAAATAACTATGTAGATACCATTGCAAATAATATTCCAGATTGGAATTTATCACATGTTTACCACATAAGACAGTTGTAGTCATCACAACATTCAAATAATTTATTCACAATTTTTTGGAGGTCTATTTTGATGACTGGATAGTTTTTGGTCTAGTTAAGCACCATGTAGATAGTCTACAGTTAATGTTGGATATGTGTCGAAGATATCAGATTGCGTTGAACTTGAAGAAGTGCTTGTTTTGTATCCCCTTTGGGATTTTGCTGGGTCATGTGGTATGCAGAAAAGGACTCATGGTGGACACTGCCAAGACTGCTGTAATAATAAATTTGGAAGCCCCAAGGAGTGTTAAACAACTGCGCACAATGCTGGGCCATACTGGGTATTATCAAAAGCTCATCAGGGCTTATGCTCAGATTACGTGCCCATGGAAAAGTTGCTAAAGAAGGATGCTACATTATGTTGGAATGAAGAATGTTAGCACAGATTGGATGTCTTGAAGGAGAAAATGATTACCGCACCAATCTTGGTCTTCGCGGAGTAGAAGAAATAATTCCATGTGCACATTGATGCCTCGTGTATTGCATTGGGAGTAATGTTGACACAGGCTAGCAAAGGAGAATTGGATCAACCTATAATGTTTGCAAGCAGAAAATTGTCAAAGGCTGAGAATAATTACTCCACAACAGAGCGTAAAGGATTGGCTATGGTGTGCACACTCCAAAAGTTCATGCACTACCTATTGGGCGAGCATTTCAAGATGTACACAGACCACTCCACCTTTAAGTACCTAGTCAATAAGCCTGTGTTGGGGGGGGGGGGAATATGCAAATGGCAATTGTTATTCCAAGAATATGATTTTGAGGTAATTGTGAAACCAGGAAGGTTGAATGTAGGGCCTAACCATCTTTCACGCATTGAGATAGGAGAAGATACTACTAATTTGGAGGAAGGTGTACCCAACATGTAGCTCTTCATAGTGTGCATAGCAGATATTATCCACTTCTTGACTACGGGACGGCTCCAGAAGGGTACACCAGTCAGCAGAAGAAAGAATTGGTAGTGCACACGAAAGATTTCTCTGTAATTGCAGGGAATTTTTATAAAATGGGATCAGATGAGATACTTCAATGGTATGTGCCAAATTTTGAACAAAATAGTATCCTTGTTGAAGCTCATAGAGGAGCTACAGGAGAACATTATAAAGGGAAGGCAACAACGCAGAAGGTTTTGCATGCTGGGTTGTGGTGGTCGACGCTGCATAAAGATTATAAAGCATATTGTAGGGCATGTGATGGATGTCAAAGGACTGGTATGCCGTTGTGGAGAGGTGAGCTACCACTAAATCCATAGGTGTCATTGCATCCATTTGAGAAATAGGCAATTGATTTTGTAGGAAAAATTTAGCCCCCAAGTAAGAAAATAGGTACGCACTACATCATCACTGCGACATAATATAGGGGAAATAGTAGAAAAGTTTTTGTTTCAATATGTGTTTACCATGTTTGGTTACCCTTAAGGTATTGATGAGTGACATAATACACATTTTCTCAATGAAATGATCAACGTGCTGATAGAAGAGTTCTAGGTTTACCATCTGAAAAGTACACTGTATCATCCTCAAGTCAATGGAATAGTTGATTCTTTCAATAAAATATTGGAGAATACGCTAACGAAGATTTTAAATGCATAATGGAATGATTGGGTCATGTGCATACGAGTGGTGTTATGGGAATACAAAACTACTTGCAAAAAGCTAACAGGTTAGATGCCTTTCCGATTGGTTTATGGTGTAGAGGTTGTCACACCAATGGAATATATTATGTCGAGTCTACGCATAGTGGCTTTCATGGGAATGGTAGACTGCAGAGCCTTAGAAGAATGGGTCACATAGCTAATAGAGCTCGAAGCAGATAGGTTTTTGGATGGATTCCATCAACAGGTTTAGAAGGAACGCAAAAAATATTTGCATGATCAGCACATCAAACTGCACACCTTCAAGATAAATGACTTAGTTTTATTATATGATAGAAAGTACGATAAGTTTCAGGGAAAGTTTTAGATGCACTGGCTGGGGCCATATGTCATCAAAGAGATTATAGATGTTGGCATAGTGCAGCTTGCAAAGTTGAATGGAGAACCATTTCTGGGAAGGGTAAATGCCAGCCGGTTAAAGCCATACACAGGGATCCGACTCAATGACTACATGATGGCATGACAATTTTTGCGCTCCAGGCAGCTGCAAGGGAGCTCGTGACTATAAACTACACTACCCATTTGGTGGAATTAAATGATAGAGGGGTTGCATGGAAATGGGTGATGTCACAATATGAGAAGGCACATGAAGGGAGCTGCACTATGAGGGGATACACTGCGTAACACAACAAGAAAACGATCGTTACAGTCACTGTTACTGATTTGACAACCAAGAGATGGTTAAGAGGAACGGGGGGTGACATTTAAGGCATTTAAGGCTGAAATATTTGAAGATTTGCTGCCAAATCATCATTTACGGATGGATTTTGGGGGGAATGGTCGAATTTGAATTCAAATTTTCCTATAAATTACGCGTGGCCATGCATTAGAGAACACTTTGCATCCTTAGAAATTTTTATTTTGATGTGCATCGTTTATGAATCCTTAAGTTTTCGTAGATTTGGTTGCTAGCTCAGTGTTTGACAAGCTACCTAAGGAAACCCAATAGTTTATTTTCTACACCATGACTGGACCAGGTGAGACTGTAAGCACCAGGGGAACTATTGCCTTTGAGGGAGGGGCTTCAGAAGTTGTAAGCACGAAGGCTCTGGTTCCTATGCCTATGCCATCGAGCTTGCTTAGGCCAAAGCCTACACTAGTGCGTGAGAATCCCAAGCCTAAGAAAGACAAGTAGAAGAGGCCAATGTTGGTGCACGACTAATCGAGGAAGCACTCTGCTACCTAGGCTTAGAAGAAAAATAAACAGTTGGCAAAGGATAAGGGGAAAGTTTTGGATTTGGAGGTCAAATACGATGCAGAGGATATAGATGCCGAGGGTGTGGAGCCCATCTCCAAACTCCTGAATTACAGCCCTTCGTGAAGGGGAAAGGTGAAGGTCACTAAGGACCCAAATGTAGGGAAATTATTCCTAAATACACCCCTGCTACTAGAAGGAATCACCTTTAAAGGCCCACTCCTGGCGTGGATTCCTGATTTGAAAATGGAAGATTGGGATTTGGCCGACCATGAGAGGTTCCTCCACCTCGCGACAGAAAAATATATGAAGTGCGTTTACTACTATTGGGGTGGGGTCCCCTAGTCAATTTTTGGGGTAAAAGCCCAAGTTTTACATAAAGGAATGTAAAGTCTCCACAAATTGTTGTTGTCGAGTGCGTAGATAGTTAAAGAGTCAAAAAGGATTTTACCTTCCTTTATGTAAGTTAGGTCGGCTATTTGAATATCTACCCATGGTCTGTGGACCATGGGATTGTATAAATAGGTGTGTTGTAGAGAGTCTAAGAAGAGTACATTGATGAAGAAGATGAATGTAATGGGTTAACAGAATGAAGATCATAGAGGTCTTAAAGGAGGAGAAGGCTCTACAGTTGTGTGCAGAGATGCCTAGAGTAGAGTCTGCAGCTAATTGTGCAAACCCCTATAGTTGAGTGCGCAAGGAAGTATTGAGTCTATAAGCTGAACTGAATATTAATAAAGAATATTATTACAGAAATTCCTGTGTTTTACCTATTTAATTTTGTTATGTATGAATGTGCTTTATGTTGTGATGAATGATGGGTTTATGAAATAATGTTGTATTGATGAGAGAGTTTACTGGATCGATATTGTTATATGAATGCAATTGGCATTAAGGGTTTACATGAAGATTATATTGTTGTATGTTAAAGTTATCAAAAACTTAAGTAGATCTGAGTGAATATTGGGTTTTGGGTAATCTTTGATGCACATAGGTAGTTAATTTACCTATTTAAGGTCCGCGAAATCCGGTCATAGACCTTCAGAGAGGTGTAGAGGCTAATTAAAGGAGGTTACATTGATAAGACATAAAGGCTTATCGATCTGCACAAAGGTAGATTGAGGGAACAAAATGACATCATGTTGACCTTTGGGTCCATAAACTTGGTTCCAGCATCCCCCCATACTTCTTCGGGTGAGACTTCAGTCCACTCTCCACAGATTGATGCTGAAAGGGCTAGTAGTGTATGGATTTTTTTGGTGTAACTAACTTTGAATCTGGGTTAGGCCACTAAGCCAACAAATGGTTCCGTTGCTGGGACCGGGATCTGCATAAAGAGTTATGTGATGTCGCATCACTAGAATCCAACAAAGAAAGAAAATAAGAAGTCATTAGATAGAAAGATCCAAAAATTTGTGGTGTAAGAAAACCAAAATCTGTCTCTAATAAGAGAAAAGTGGTTGGATAGATATTTGTACACAATGATACACGAAATTTTCTTTTGCACTCTCCTGATCGAACCGTACGGGTGGATCGCTAAATTGGCATATGGCCAAGGAAGGTGGAGGCTTGACGGTCCAATAGTGTGGACCCCCAAGCTTATGTGAAGGTTGGAGTCTTCTGAAGGTAAGATCGTGTGCGCCATTGATCACTGGCTTGATCAAGTCATCAGAGGATTTGTTACAGAGTTTGTGGCCGACACCTCTGTCATTACTATGAAGCAGAGTGATGCTTCTTCAAATGATCACAAGGTAAGTACTTGAGATCTTTGAATACTTGGATTAAGATGCTCTTGTGTGAAAAGTGAGTTATGCCATTACCTTGATGTTTGGAGCTACACGAAGTGGAAAGTTCTTCAGGGATAGAGGGAGAACAAGTCCTGAATACAGCCAATTGATAGAACCTCCTTCGAGTGACAATGAGTGAGCGATACAGGCCTCACCACAAAGCGTTGTATAGTTGATAAAGCAGGGTTTTCTATGAATACCTCATTTTCCCAAACCACCTCCACCTTCACCTTCACAAAATACACCTTCACCCACACCACCACGACCTCTACCACCATTCGACATGTCAAATACCATGAAGTTTTCTATTTTCAAGGGCTTGGGAAGTGAAGACCTGGATTAGTTTTGGTTCATTGTGAAGGTTGTATGTACATCACAAAATACTATAGATGATCATATAAAGAAGGTGCAGTTGGTTACCTCTCTATAGGATCATGCATTGACATGGTACATTAAGTACTACACTAATATTCCATTAACATCGTTAGCAGACACTCAGACCACTCTGAACAAAGAATTTGGTAAGCCCAAGTATGAATCACAATTAGTCATTGGATTCGAGGAAATCATGATGAGGCCCGATGAAATGCCCTAGGAATTAGATCAAGTATTGAAGTGCTGGATCTGTGAAGCTAATATGAATCTCACGGATAGTCAACACCATGAGTGGTTTGTAGCCTCACTCCTACCCCACATAAGGGTTGCTTTATCATAGTCAAAGAGAGGGACCCAAGAAGAAACCATGGAAATTGCAATGAGATTGTATAAAACACCTATTTAGGACACTTCTTTGGGAGTTCAACAGATTCACATGGAATTGCAAAATATCTTCTTGGAATTACAGAGCTTGAAAGAGGAAAAAGTGGCTCAGCTGGAGGTGCGCAAAGAAGTTTGGTGCCTGAAATGTAAAATTCAGGGGCATGATAAATATCATTTCCCTGTATTTATGAATTATATTATAGGAGGAGGGCCAATGCCTCTTTAGCAGGAAGCTTCAGTAGGACCAAGTACAGGACCCATGTTATGGTGCGCTATTTGTCAAGTCACTGGAACAGACACCGCAACAATTATTCTTTAATTTATGTAAATAAGTGGCCCATGATGAGCGTAACTGCCATAGCTATGAATTAATGATGGTAAGGATGCCTACATATTGAATGTAAGTAGAAACTTTGCGGTGGGGAGCACGCAGAGGATATCATGGAAGTCGACGAGGTCAAGAAGGAGGAGGACCTGGTAGAGGTCAGGGACAGTCTATTTTCGATAATTGTGGAGTGCCAGGACACTACGCACAAAAGTGTATGAGCCAGACACGCCCATCATGTCGATACTATACTAAGTTTAACCATGCAATAGAAGTATTCCCTATATTGATAGCTAAGATTTAGGAGAAGAAGGCGCAACCTCAACAACCTACCCATAATTTACAAATGATGAGATCCGAGCCCCGTGAAGAGGATCCCAATGTGAATATTGTGCTGCAAAGTGGAATGATGACTGGTGATGATAAAGGGAAACAACCTAAAGAAAATGAATAGGTCTGTAAGGCTCCAGAAAAAAGAAGTTGGGTTTGACCTAGAGCACGTGAAGGAAATTTTCATGGAAGCAAATAAAAGCTTCGCTGAGGCCTCTACCTCAGGAAGTTAGGACAAGCTATCTCAAGAGGTTGATCCCTCCATGCTTACTACTTTCTTGGAGACTTGTATGAAGCTACTGTGTGATAGAAAGGCTATAAAAGAGATACAAGAACTGATAAATAAGTGTTCTGGTAAGGAATATGCTCCTGAAGGACACCATAGAGTCAGAACAATAGGCAAACACAAGACGAGAATAGGGTGTCAGATGAGACTCACTGTGCAAATAGGAGACTATGAGATGGACCAAGTTATTTTGGATATGAAGTCAGATGCGAACATTGTTCCTGAACAAACATGCGAAAGGATGGGAGACCTATGCTACAATGGTCCTCGATTCAATTGAGGATGGTAAACTAACAAAATATTATCCCTATGGGGCGATTGCATGGAGTGACCGTAGATATAGAAGGAGCGAGCACACTGGCTAATTTTGAAGTGATAGAGATTGCTGATGACAAAAATCCATACCCCGCACTCCTGGGAATTGATTGGGCTATTGACATGAATGGGGTAATCAATTTGAAGAAACGAACAATGTCATTTGAAAGGAAATCACTCTGCGTTGTAGACCCATTGGACCTTGCAGAAGGACCACGCTATACTGAACCGGTCCGCAACTATCAGTAAAGCAACGATGATTTGGACTAGTTCTATAAGATAATAGCGTGAGACCAAGACTGGGTTAATCCAATAGTTGATGGATGAATTCCATGGGACCGTGAAAGTTCTTGTACCTCAGATTCAAACGAAGAGTTGGAACATTGACAAAACATGTTGCATGAATTATCCACACTGTGTTGTAACACGATGACCAAATCATTGCGTTGTGTGTCATCAGAGGTAAGAAATTTTCGTTATTATGATGGATTAACTGACGTGAATAAATTTTGGATGATTTTGAAAGAGAAGCTCCAGAGAGTTACCGCTTTCAGGCATTGGAATGGGCACTGTGCACTACGCCTGCTCGGTGGTGGGATACACATAAGGAAAGTGTTTAAGAATGGCATGAGTATCGAAGAATGATGAGATTGTGGTTTGGTTGCCCAAAAGTTCGGCTAACTTAGAAATATGATGGGAGAAATGATCTGCGTAATCATTTAGCAAAGTGGACTAAGGTTTATGGAATAGAGCCGCAGCCAAAGTGGGTGCATATATTTCGTCACACTTGGACATCATTCCTATGAACTGGTATTTGGAGATGGATCTCCGCCACAACACCTTGGAATGTGTTATCTTAAGAGAAGGATTGATGAGGACTTTCAGTTTTGAATATGTGCTCGAAAGCATTGATGAGGCGCTACAGGTGGTTAAGGTGGAAATCTTTAGAATACTACAGGATACTTTAGAATTGATTCAACCATTTTGGAACACCTAGCTATGCCATGCACTGGAATGCGATAATGTGGCTACTGAAGGATATGATGGGGATCCAAGGAATACTAACATTACAGAGGTATAAATCCATCACGAAGTTGAGGGACCACATATATAGAATCCAGACATCATCGCGCCGCTAAAAACTAGGCAAGTAAATATTGGCACAGAGGTAGAGCGAAAGTTTGCAAAGATTGGGTATTACTGGGATGATGCTATAGTAGATAAAGTTGTTGAGTTGTGCCGTGAATATCAGGAATTGTTCCCTACAAAATTTTTGGACTTGAAAGGAATCATAGGTGATTTAGGAGTGATGAAAATAACTTTGAAACTAGATGTGAATCCTGTTAAGCAAAGACCATATCACCTTAATTGAAAATATGAGAAAAAGGTCTACTTAGAGTTGGACAAGATGCTTGAAACAAGAATTATTGAACCAGTGGAGAAGTATGATTGGTTGAGCCCAATGGTAGTCCAGGAAAATAAACATAAGGGAGAAATATGAATTTGCATGGATCTCAAGAAGCTCAACGATGCCTGCGTTCATGATCCTTTTCTGACACCCTTCATAAATGAAGTACTGGATAACGTTGGAGGGTAGGAGACCTACTCATTCACTGATGGGTTCTCTACATACCATTTGTTATAGGAAAAATTGACCTCCTAATCAACTCAAAGGAGAAGGATAAGATGATTGAAAGAATGACCACAGGTGCAGGCCCAGAATCCACACTAACACTCTCTGTGCATTGACAACCTGCTTTATAAAGCTTGTTTACAAGCATAAAGGAGCATTAGTCAATTGATAACTCATGTTGTTAGACCAGGGGGAGCGTTACTGAAATTTAGTGATGCTCAAATGGTTATGCCAAAGAATCTACCATAAAATATCTAGATATTATTTCCCTGAATTTGTGCAAGAAAAGCAGGGAAACTCTAAAAATCAAGATATTTGGAGGAATTCTATTCCGGAAATAGAGGCAAATGGGAAAAAGCTGGAAAAAGAGGCAGGTTCATGGTTTTTACCCAAATGAACTACAGGTAGAGTTGGGAAGCCCTAATTCGATTGCTATTTAAGTAACAAGAGGGCCATTGCACAAGGGTTAGAGCATTTAGAAGGATAGTACATGGTTCCGTTGTGATATTGTCATATTCTTGAAGGAGCTAGCTGAAAGAAGGAGAGAGAGAGAGAGAAGGGATAAGGAAGGCTGATACAACAAGGTTGTTGTAATCACTCTTCTGAATATAGGACTGCGATTATGTTCCACTACTCAAAGTGTCGGTGATATTGTGCATTTATTTGTTCATTCTGATGCTTGTTATGTTGAGTAGATTAGTTACACATTTATACATGTTTGTTATGGATTCTTACATTAATTGTCAGAAGTATATGTTGTGATTGGTTTGCTTCATTCTTTTGTGCAGGAACTGTCTTGGAGCCGGTCAGGAGGAGTTCTTCTTATCGCACAGATATCCCCAAGCTAATATAGAAAGAATGAAAGGTGATCCTTTCTCCATATCATGTCAATATATGTTAGATAGATGAACATGTGTGTAACAGGTACCTTTTGCAGATAACCTTACGGCCTGTCAGAAGTGCTAGGAAGACTTTTGAGGGTAGTTTTCATCCCATGCATTTTACCCCATAGTAGAACTGGCGACTCTACTGGGGACTATACATTTAGTTACCGGTTATCCGGACTCCCCTCAGATCTCTTCTCTCTTCTATGAGCTTCCTGCTTCTTCATATCCTTCTCTAATCCACCATCTAGCTTGTTGCATCCTGCAAAGTTGCTTTCTCTTTAGAAACTAACCCCAAAAGCCCACGTTTTGAGCTCTTTCCCTCACTAACACAGGTTGCTGGTCTAAACAGAGCTTTATAAAGCTCTTTGACTGTGCACAGGGAGCGTTAGTGGCCAAACTAAAGCTCTATTTACACATAGACAGGGTGTTAGTGACCCATTTCCATGCTTTTCAAGAGATCTTATGGACCAAAAGGGGGGGGGGAACTTGTCCCAAGGGATAAATTAGGATCCGCAACAGTATCATGCTAACAAATTTGGTGTCTTAAAATTGATTTTTTAAGAAAATGCTTTAGTGTTTCTCTCAAAAAAGAAATTTTTGTTGAAAGAAAAGCTGATAAACTAAACATATCCTTCTGTCAAAATAGTTGTAGGCCGCTTTGTTTTGGTTCAATAGTTTTTAGGGAATATTGGGAAAAGGAACTTTTTGTTATGAAAAGTGTTGAATGACTTTAGATGCACTGGCGAATACATGAATATGTGAAATAATACATGTGTAGAATAAGACTTGTTTGCATAAGAAATTGATTTTTTTGTCAAAGCATAGTTCTACATGGTTTATCGAGTCAAGAGTCTCATCATATTCATATGTCAAACACCCCCTCCAAAGACAAATAAAAAAGTACACTAAAATTTACACTAAAATCAGTTAGATACTCTTTTTTAGAGCAAACCAACATTAGATAGATTAGGACCTTGGGTTAAGAGAGTGAGTCAACTACCCAAGGTTGCAAATCAAACTAGTGTCGTTAAAGAGTGAAAAATCCTTCTGCACTCATATTACCAGGACCACTCCACTCGCACTGGAGCGAAATATGAGACAACATCAGATTGTAATCGAAGGTATCCCGCCTTCTTTTACAACTCCTTTGGGCATTCTGTGTAACGGGGGTCCATTTAGGGATTTCGGAACTGAGTCGAGGACTTAGGTATCCTGCCCACACAACGTGCTGTCTACGACTATGTCCCCCCTGGTAATGTCTATGATTTGACGTATCTCTAGTGGCCAATAGTTCTAGGTACTTACCTAAGGTGACTGGGATGGGCTGTCCTAGTACCTCAAACGAACAAACCTGCTTTGTCTTCATTTTTTGGGAGGGTGCTCGTGTTCATGAGAGTACTTGGCCCCTCAATCTAAGGTTCGGGCGAAGCTCAAAAGTAACCATAATCATAAATTTGACCATCCTTCTTTGTTACTCATTGAGAAACTGGGTTTCATCTCCAGTAATTGGTGTTTATCAGATAAGGTAATTTCACTTTGTTTGCTGATTGTCATTTTTAGTGTATTTTTTCTTTTTAGGTACCTGAGTGCTATCATTTTTGAGACTTAAAGAATATCACCTTAAAATTTATCTAATAAAAGTTACCAGTCATTGTGGCTACATCCGGCCCTCTCCGTCAATCCAGACGGTTGTTAGGACTTCCTCCACTCACTCTGGAGGATCTGCTGAGATCCACTGACTCAGATTCCTCATCTTCGAGGGATCAGTCTCCTAAGTCGCACACGGGATCATTCTGGATGACTGACAATTCTGATTTGCCAGAGGATTTCTTTACAGAAGGATTTCTTCCTCATTTTAACACCCCTCTTCCAAATCTGTCGGATCCTGTTATTGATCCCGCAGTACAAGTACTTCACTCTTCACTAGGAGGAACTCTCCCATCTATTCAGTCAACACCTCAAGGGTTGTGGAATTATAGAGACACTAAGAGTCCTCTACCACTTCCCCAGTCGATGGTCATCACAACACCGAAAATGGGGAACCCTGTAATCCCATTTGTCTCAGGTACTGCAACTCACATAACACCCTCTATCAGCGGAACCCAGCAGATGCTAGGTTCCACTCCTATGGTGCATACCTTCGACTAGTGCCACATACAGTGCTCCATACAACACTCAATGTGGCACTTTGGCATGGTTCCAATTTACCAAAACTAAGGTTGGCCACCAATGTATGGTTATAACCCCCAGATTCAAACATTTGTGGTGGTTCCCAATATGCACATGGTGGCAGGAAATCTCACAATTCCCCCGCCGTTCTCAGGAATGCATGGACAGTCGCTGATTGACATGAATTTTCCCTCTATCAATAAAAGCCATACGGTTAGTTCTGTGTCAGTTGGGAATCCAAAAGGGATTCCCACCCAAACCATGGGGGCACCCTACTCACACACTCAGATGAGTCAAGGAGGCACCGCTTATACTGGGGGCAACTTCATACCCTAGTATCAAAATCCTCATGGTAATCCACTTTACAACACCATACCACAAAGAAACTACTACACCATGCAGCCCATGTACACCATGGGAAACCATATGATGGGAGGAGTGTAGAGCTCCTTAGGTCATCCGTCATCACAATGGTCTGAGTCAGGGGCACCCAACAATTTTCCTTTTTTGGCAACATTGGATATCCCCAACTTATACAAATTGACAAATGACCCCATCTACCATAACCTACAATGGCCGTCGATCCTGCATAAAATACCGATGGACATTCCTAAGTTCAACGAAAAAGGATCCGAACACTCACGTCACTACCTACCATCTATGGTGTGTTTCTAACTCCATGGTGGATGATAGTGTCTGGTTGCATCTTTTTCCCCGCACCCTCACTGGCAATGCTACAAAGTGGTATATTGAGTTACGACGTGCATCAGTGAATAGCTTTGATGCTTTAGTGATGGAGTTTCTAAAGAACTTTTAGTTACTTATCCATTATGAGACAGGGATGGAACTCCTCACTTCGTTTCGTCAGGATACCTCCACCCACATCTCCGATCATATCCATGAATGGAGACATAGGCGGAGGTTAGTCACTACTCCCACAAATCGTTAGAGATGTCGCTCTAGGTGGTGCGGTCATAGAGGACCAATCCATATGTCAAGCCCAGCACTTGGATTTAATTTATTCACAATATGGCACTTTCTACGACATTATCCCCTATGCTCCCGGTAACCCCAATCCTCCCACCACACAGTGCCCTAGAGCGCATGCCGACGGTATCGTCGGCACAACCTCCACAGGCACTGTAAAACAACTCAGTGGGTCCGTTGCCAAGTTGGCAGTGGACCCCTCTACAAAAACGACTGCTCTTCCTACCACTGCGATTAACTATGTGCAGTATACATAGAAATCCAGTAGCAAGAACAAGAAGAAACAAAACAAGAACGCTCCTTCTGAGGAGCAGTCATTTAAGCAGATCAACCCGAAACAGAAGGCCACTGCGCCTATTGATATGGAAAAGGATAAAGGCAGCAACTATTTGTGCAAACTCTGTCTTGAAGATCACGTAACCTGGTGTTGTTCATGTCTTCAAGAATGCATGGATTACCTTACCAAGAAAGATTCTGGTAAGACACCTGTGGTCCTTAGAAATCCTTTTCCTAATCAACAGCAACAAAATTGCGTTGCCAACCAAATGCCACCCACGTCAGGGGGTGGCGATGGTTTGCAACAACCTTCAGCTGGTAAAGGAAGTTCTACCGTTTACACTTTGAAACTGTAGAACTAACAACTAGAGCCAAATCATATGAAGCTCCTGTCGCTCTGACAGTAGAATCATCCGCAAGTCAAAACCCATCGCTGCCCAACGATTTGCAAATCGAAAGGCCGGTTGAGGACCTTGTAATTTAACCCCCTAAGGGGGCACTTCGACACATAGCGCACAACACATACGCATGTGCCGCCCAACACTACAACATTGTAGAGGATTTGGCGCAAGCACCGTCGGCAATGTCGGCGCTCGAAGTATTACAAACATGACCAAGCCAAAGGAAAGCTTTACTTTTGGCTATCAGGGGTATTGACCCTGTAGATTCCATGCTCGCCATTTCTGACATGGACAAGTGTAAACCTCCACTTTCCCACCAACTTGCATTTCAGGTGCATATCACTTCGAAAGGTAAAGGTATACACTGAACTTTCGTCGATGAAGGTGCTTTGACCTGTGTCATGTCGGCTTCATGTTGGCTTGCCTTGGGTTCCCAAATCCTCTGCCCGCCATCAAACTCCATTAAAGCTTTCGACAACCACACCTTTGTCCCAAAAGGATACTTAGCCAATTTTCCCATCACTTTGGCTAGGGAAACAGTAACGGTGGATGTAGAAGTCGTGGAGAAGAGACTCGACTATAATCTGTTGCTAGGTCGTAGTTGGACATATGCCATGACGACTGTCGTATCCACTATCTTTCATATCTTCCTATTTCCGTTAGATGGAAAGATCATCACAATGGATCAGTTCTCTTTTTGCACCTCTGGTTATTCAGCATTACCAAATGCCTCCGTACCCCTAGTAGGAGGTGTAACTGACAGTTTTGTTAGTTTCGGTACTGGTCTGTTGAAGGCTTCCTCCTTGATGGTTTGTTTTCCTCTTCCGTCACTGTCGGTTCCACAATCGGTCAACATGCTTTCATCAATTCCTCATGAACTGATTGATCCTTGGATCCTAATGACACCTTTAGACCTTGACACATTCGGAGACCAGATATCGTTGTCATCATCTGAATCAATCTACCAAGGCATTCAATTAGCATCCACATCTCCAGTCAAGTTGGCTATCATCAACGGTACTAACCCCCTTCCCATAACCACTCTTCCTTTAGATCCATGCGATCAACTTCCCTCAACGGACAAAGCCGTTAGAGAAATCATGAGTTTTAGAGAGAAACATTGGGAGGAATGGCATATTCGGGGTTTGACATCTGATTCTGACATGATGCCACCTCAAGTCCTGTCCTCTGACACAAACGAAATCATTTCCCCACCCTATTCAAACATTCAAACTCTTGGGGTGGATGAAAATATGGACGACACTTCCAGGTCATTTCCCATAGATAGTCCAGTCACAACAGGCACCATGGAAGACACCCAGATGAGAGCAAATTGCAATCTTGAGGAAATTGCAAACTCCACCTACCTACATGAGGAATTCCATGAAGAATTTGTTTGGTCTGAGGAGGAAATGCTCGAATTTGACCCATCGTTTGTCGCGCATGAGATCCAACTTTACGACGAGGCCAAATGGAATGGGTGGCCACTTCCTTCCCTCTATATAGCCGTTGAACCCATGCTTGGACCTATGGCCGAAGAAGGATGCCTACTATACCTCAAAAAACTAGATAAAACTTGTAGAGCTGCTGCTTTAGCACTCATAGCTCAAAAGGAGCGGGTATAAGCCAGATTTGCACAAGTGGTTAGGTTTTCTTCTTTCCAAGAGGGTGACTTCATATCACTCTATCATCCAAAAGATAATCTCTTGGAGGCATGCACGCTTTTATCCATTTGGATAGGTCCTTATGTCATAACTAAAGTCCTCCCCTCAGGGGCATATGAACTACATGACTGGGATGGAAAACCACTCAAGGAGCCCACATACGAGCTCTATCTGAAAAAGAATTCTGCCTATTGTCATGTTGGGTAGGTACTTTGTAATTTTATGTATTCATACGTTTTGCATCCCTTTTTTGATGTGATTGGATTTTTTTTGTTATTTAGTGGAGTACTTGTCTCATACATTCTGTTCACAATGCAGATGTCGTCATTGCCCCTAGCATAAGTAGGATACGCGGATGGTGCTAGTTGTCACACACAGTACATTGCATCAGCTGCTTGGGTCATCTATACACCCGAGTCGGAACTATTTTGCTCTGAGGGAGTCTTTCTTGGTACTACCACCAACAATATTTCTGAATACATGTCCATGATTTCGCTTCTCACGAAAGCGTCATCAAGGGGCATCTCCAATCTAGTGGTCAGGTTAGACTCCCAGCTAGTCATTATGCAATTGACCAATCGTTATCACGTCTACAATCTAACCTTGTTACGTAACTGTCTAAGGGTATGCCTCTTGGAATGCCAATTTGACCCAATCACATATGAGCATGTTCCTCGAGAATCAAATACTATTGCTGATTTGTAGCTAACTATGTATTAGATTGGCATTTGTCACATTTGTTATAAATAGCAAGCATGAGAAGTAAAAATTTACTAAAGTTAAAAATTTGTCACGAAAAACATTTTCTAAACACATTTACACCACCAAAAATACCAAAAAATATATGTATATATATATATATTATATATATATATATATTATATATATATATATATATATATATATATATATATATATATATATATATATATATATAGTAGATATCCAGTTTTTACATCAAAAATATTCCAAAACTTGGATGAGTTAAGTACAAAATGGCTCAAAGCCCAGCTATAAATGCTCATATGGCTACACCAAAACACCTGCTAAACTAAGCCTATTACTCCAGAAAAGCTAAAATAGCTCTAGCTACCCTCCGAAGAGGAACCAGAAACTGCTCAGGTACACCAATGGTGTGTTGCTGCATATGAGCAGGAATCTCCCTCATATGAAGGGGTGGGACACCCATAGTCAAACCCTCTAGGTTCCTTAGGACCTCGCGGAGACTGTCGGCATCACCCCCTCCAGCATGTAGTTGGTCGCCTCGTCACACATAGCGAGGTTGGCCTACAGGTTTTACTGGCACCACATCTGTGTTAAGCATAAAAGTTTCATGTCAGTTCTTATCTCATCATTAAAAAAACATTACATATACATTCAAAAGTACGAAAATACTTAAGTACTATCAACATTATTCTCACCTTGAGGACCCCAATTTGTCCCAGGTGGTAGCATTAAGTCTGGGTGGCTGGTAAAGTCCATGCCATCATAGGCATAGTCATCAACAATCATGATCTGGCTGCGAAGCCATTGGAAGAAGTCTTCGTCAAAGAAATGCCAGAGTGGTCCTCCTCATGTGCGAGGATCAAGTGATGACCAGCAACCCTGCCTTGGCTCCCTCAAATCAAAGGGACCTAAGCTCACCCGTGGGCACATGATAGGTACCCTCTCAAGGATAAATGAGACTATGATAGTACCGTACCCTAAATTGTGTTGCATACGGGCCTTGCATGCTGTCAATTCTACCTTCAAATGGAGAAGCACTGCTTCACACCAGTTGAAAATCTAGGGCTGGACATAGTCTATGGCAAGCAACAGTTGGGCCTTTGTTGCTACTTGGGGACTTTTTGGCCCTGCTAAACACACAATCAACCATAAAACTGCCCTCATAGACCAAGATCGAATCCTTTCTATCGGGACTCTGTTGCTGACTAGTCCACTCCCAGGGATGTAGTAGATATCTATCAGCTCTGAAGTAGATCGTGGATCTGACCTACCACCAGTAAGGTTTGCATGTGCCCCATGGCACGACAAACCAGTCAAAAAGTAAATGTCATCCCGGTCAATTGCCAGCTCTTGATCTCCAATCCTGAACACTTGCTCATGTTCATCCCAGCGCTGTATGATCCATTTCAGTAGCTCCTCCTGTCCTTTCATCAGCTCTAACCTTGCATACTTCAACAAACCATAGCGGCGCAATGCAAGTATGCAAGATGGATCATTTTGCATCAACAATTCCTCATTATCATGGGCCCATTCTCTCCATAGGTAAGCCATTTTAGCTTAAAATCTGCACAAAATAACCCTAAAATCAGTTGAAATGGGGAAAAATCACTTAAGGAATCCATGCATGAGGGTTTCAATTGTTCCTTACTACCTTAATGCCCCTCCCAGTGTTGTATAGGGAGGATTAACGCCCTCCCATGGGTCGTACAGAGCGTTTAATGCTCCCTACTGGCCTATTGGAGGGCATTAGTGTGCAAACATGGCTCTAGGGCACCTCAGATTTGCAAATTTCCACCCACAAAACTAATAAAAAAGGTTTAATAAAGCATAGAGCAAGGTTTAAGTTCTCACCTAGGACTGACGACATGTCGAATGGTTGCTCGGATCTCCTGCAATGGTTCGCAGAAAATCTGCTCCTCTTTAGCTCCAACAAGCTCTCACAAACTTCAAAATAGTGAAAATGATGCATGTGAAAGCTCCAAGCATCTCCTTATATAAATAAGAGAGACATGATTTTTTTTGAAAAATCATTAAAGAGGAATAGTCCATTCTACATGATTTTTTATCATGCATAAACCCAGATAATAGGAATTGCTACTTTTTTACTGGTTTTGATGAAAGTACTTCAGGAATGAAAAGTAGTAAAAGCTGCATGCAAGACTTTTTAGAGCAATGTTAGGGATATTTTATTGCTCTTTAAAAAATATAAATATCCCCAAGCTTTTGTCCTTGCGCTCGTTAAATCTATGGAATGATAAATAGAGCACTTTTGGAGACATTTTATCACTCTTTAAAAAATATAAACACCTCCAAGTTTTTGTGGTAGTGCTCGTTAAACATATATACCACAACCCGTAAAGCACTTTTTTGGGATATTTTATCGCTCTTTAAACAATACAAACATCCCCGAGTTTTTCATTATTTGCACTTGTTAAATATATGCAAACGATGCTCTGAGCACCTCTTTTTTGATCTAGTTCTAGCTCATAAACTGAAAAAGACCAACAAAGCATCCTTTTTAGGCACTTTGTTCTCGCTCTTTAAACTGAAAAAATCTCGAGATGTGTCTTCCTGCTCATGAAACATGATAAAGATGACCCTAGCATTCTTTCAGGTACTTTCTTTAAGCTTGTTAAAAAATGAAAAATCTCGAGTTTTTGTTATTGAGCTCGTTAAAGTGTCACGACAAAACACAAGTTTAGTCTGCTACCTTGTACTCATAACAAAATGAGGTCGACATCTATTGGACAAATTTTTGTCTTTATCTGGGTCCAGTAGATTAAATATGGAAAAGTAATCGATATGGGTATACTATTAACCTTTTGTTGCACCCATTTAACAACTATGACAAAGGGACCACCATGGAGTCTCTCTTTACGATCTTTTCAAACTCTCTAAAGATTGAAAGATCACAGAGTTGTCTAGTGTGGACTCTTTAAATACACAGAAAAGATATAGAGTCGTTCTTTTTATGATACTTTTCAGACTCTTAAAAGATGGAAAAATCAACGAGTTTGCCTGTCTGGACTCATTAAACTAATCAGATAGGGCAAAGATTCGTTCTTTTTGCGATCCTTTTCAGACTCTCCAAACATGAAAAGATTGATGAATTTACCCATCTAGACTCATTAAAAATCAGATGGGGAAAAGTGGAAATACAACCGCATCCTAAAGTTTGGTTTGGCAGCAAAATTCCCCTTGAACATGGCACTCCCTCAAATAAACCATAATTTTGGTAGCCTCTCAATATGAACCCTGCCAACCTATCAGTTTTTAGCATATATTCCTTGATGCCATTACATCTCCGTATCTTAAACACTCTGTAGTGTTCATGAGTCTAGTGCTGTCTGGTTAAAACCGTTGTCGTGCCTTCTATTGTTCAAGGGTCCCTACTTGTTTCCTCGATCAACTGACCCTACATATCCTTTCATCATGTCCTCCATTGTTTATACCCAAAGGCTCAAAAGATTCTTTAGAAAACAAAATCATCCTTGTCCGGTTTCGTGTTGACTGATGTAGGACACATCATTGCCTACCTTTCAACAGGTTCCTTCCTATCGACTTCAACACTCTATCTAGGAAGATAACCCAGAAACACATTCAGTGCCTTGGTGCTTGCAGACATTAGTGGATTGATCATGGGTTTTCATCATTGACTCTTGGTTAAGCGATTATACGAGTGTTCAATGACAACAAATCTTTCACACTCGCTAGTTTGCACTGTGCATCTTGGAGACCATCACCATTATCGGTGGCCTTCCTGGGATCTATTAACAGTCTCCATTATTGGCTGGTAATCAGATGATTTTGTGCATGTTTGACGTCAACTCATTTTATCACATGTACCGATCTATGTTGTTTGGTGAAGCAGGAATCAAGACCTTGGGTAGAGGCTTGCATCATTCAACCTTGTTTCCTCTCCCAAGCTGTGATATTGTTCTTTGAAGATAGCCATTTTAGGATAATCTATTATGACAGTGGATCCACCCTGTGCCATGTTGGTGGCCAACATTGTTATATCTCTGAGGAGAAAGTTACTCTGACATAGCTACTGAGCATGGGAATGCCTAACTCAGGACATGATTTTAGCAGTTCACATATATGTACTTTTGTTGTATCAGGTTTTCCTTATCGCCCGACACTTCTCTCTCTCTACAAAGATTTCGACAGGAAACTACAACAAATATTTTCATAAAGTATTTCGGCCATTTTCTCTGCCTCGGATCTCATTCTTTAGGGGGCATCTGTTATAGGACAAATTAACCTCCTAATCAACTCAGAGGAGAAGGACAAGACGACTGAAAGAATGACCACAATTGCAGGCCCAAAATCCACACTAACGCTCTCTGTACACTGACAACATGCTTTATAAAGCTTGTTTACTAGCATAAAGGAGTGTTAGTCATCTGCTAACTCATGTTGTTAAACCAAGGGGAGCGTTAGTGAACTTTAGTGATGCTCAAGTGGTTATGCCAACGAATCTACCATAAAATATCTAGATATTATTTCCCTAAATTTGTGCAAGAAAAGCACGGAAACTCCAAAAATCAAGATATTTGGAGGAATTCTATTCCATAAATAGAGGCAAATGGGAAAATGTCGGTAAAAGAGGCAGGTTCATGGTTTTTACCCAAATGAACTACAGGTAGAGTTGGGAAGCCCTAATTCGATTGCTATTTAAGCAACAAGAGGCCATTGCACAAGGGTCAGAGCATTTAGAAGGATAGTACATGGTGCTATTGTGATATTGTCATATTCTTGAAGGAGCTAGCTGAAAGAAGGAGAGAGAGAGAGGAAGAAGGGATAAGGAAGGCTGATACAACAAGGTTGTTGTAATCACTCTTCTAAATATAGGACTGCAGTTGTGTTCCACTACTCAAAGTGTCGGTGATATTGTGAATTTATTTGTTCATTCTGATGCTTGTTATGTTGAGTATATTAGTTACACATTTATACATGTTTGGTATGGATTCTTACATTAATTTTCAGAAGTATATGATGTGATTGGCTTGCTTCGTTCTTTTGTGTAGGAATCATCTTGGAGCCGGTCATGAGGAGTTCTTCTTACTGCACGGAGATCCCCAAGCGAATCTAGAAAGAACGAAAGGTGATCCTTTCTCCATATCCTGTCAATATATGTTAGATAGATGAACATGTGTGTAAGAGGTACCTTTTGCAGATAACCCTACGGTCTGTCGAAAGTCCTGGGAAGACTTTCGAGGGTAGTTTTCATCCCGTGCATTTTACCCCATAGCACCATTAGATTAAGATCGTGCCAAAAGATAGGAGTAAGGCCACCTTCGTGACAGAATGGGCATGTTTCTAGTATATAGTGATTCCATTTGGACTTAAGAATGTGCCGATGATCTTTTCACTCATAGTCATCGCGACATTCATGGAATTCATTCACAAATTCTTGGAGGTATATTTCAATGACTGGATAGTGTTTGGTCTTGTAAAGAGCCATGTAGCGAGTTTGCACTTGATATTGGATACATGCTGAAGGTATGATATTGCAATAAGACTAAAGAAATTCTTGTTCTGTGTCCCTTTCAGAATCTTGCTAGGTCATGTGGTGTGCAAGAAAGGATTAATGGTGGACCCTGCTAAGATCGTGGTCATAATTAATTTCGAGGTTCCAAGAAGTTTCAAATAGCTGCATGCAATGCTGGGTCAGATAGGATACTATCAGGAGTTAATAAATAGTTATGCTCAGATTACTGCACCAATGGAAAAGTTGCTAAAGAAGGACACTACATTCTGTTGGAATGAAGAATGTCAGCACAGTCTGTATTTCCTAAAGGAGAAAATGTTTACTGCACCGATCTTGGTCTTCCCAAATTGGAGGAAGGAATTCCATGTGCACGTTGATGCCTCATGTATTGTGTTAGGAGAAGTGCTAACGTAGGCTATTGAAGGGGAGATGGATCATCCTATAGCATTTACAAGTAGGAATCTGTCAAAATTTGAAAATAATTATTCGATGACAGAGCGAGAACGGTTGGCTATGGTGTATGTGCTCTAGAAATTCAGACATTTCCTACGAGGCGAACATTTCAAGATGCACACAAACCATTTTGCATTGAAATATCTAGTCAATAAGCTTGTGTTGGGGGAAAAATATGTAGATCACTACAATTGTTTCAAGAATATTATTTTGAAGTAATTTTGAATCCAAGAAGATTGAACGTGGGACCAGACCATCTGTTGTGCATTGAAACAGGAGAGGAGTCTACCAATTTAGAGGAAGGGTTTCTTGACGTGCAACTCTTCATAGTGCACGTAGTGGATAATCACTTTTCAGACATTATCCACTTCTTGACTATAGGAACGACTCCAAAGGGATATACCAATCAACAGAAGAAAGAATTGGTGGTGCATGCGACAAACTTTTCGCTCATTGCTGGCCATTTGTATAAGATGGGATCAGATGAAATACTTCAACGTTATGTGCTTTATTTTGAGTGAAATAGTATCCTCGTTGAAGCTCATGGAAGAGCTATGGGAGGGCATTATGCAGGAAAATAAATAGTGCATAAGATTTCACACGTTGGGTTGTGGTGAACGACGCTGCATAAATACTCTAAAGCATATTGTAAGGCATGTGATGCATGTCAGAGAATAGGTAGGCCATCGTAGAGGGATGAGATACCTCTGAATCCACAAGTGTCATTGTAGCCATTTGAGAAATGGGTAATTAAATTTGTAGGACCAATTCAACCCCCAGGCAAGAAGAGGGGTGTGTGGTATATCATCACCACGACTGAATATTTGACCATATGGGTAGAGGCACAACCTGCTAAAGACTATACAAGGGCAACAATAGCAAAGTTTTTGTTTGAATATGTGTTGACCAGGTTCGTATATCTAAAGGTTTTGATGAGTGATCGTAGTATGCATTTTCTTAATGAAACAATCAGCACACTGATAGAAGAGCTCCAGGTTTACCATTAGAAGAGTACGCCATATCATCCTCAGGCCAATGGAACAGTTGAGGATTTTAATAATATATTGGAGAATGTGCTGAAAAAGGTTTGCAATGTGTAGTGGAATGATTGGGACACAAGCGTACCAATAGTGTTATGGGCTTACAAAACTACTTGTAAAAATCTTAATGTTCAGACACCTTTTAGGTTGGTCTATGGCATAGAAGCTGTGATGCCTATGGAGTACATTGTACCTATTCAATGCATAGTGGCTTTCACGGGAATGGTAGACCATTGAGCTTTAGAAGAACTGCTTGAGTACCTAATGGATCTCGAGGAAGATAGATTTCTGGCTGGATTCCATCAACAGGTTCAGAAGGAACGTGAAAAATATTGGCACGATCGGCACATCAAACTATCCACCTTCAAGGTAAATGATTTGGTTTTATTATATGACAGTAAGTTTGCTAAGTTTCGAGGGAAGTTTTAGATCCACTAGCTGGGACCATATATCATAAAAGAAATTATAGATGGTGGAGCAATTTAGCTCGTGAAGTTGAATGTAGATCCAGGGTAAATGGAAGTTGATTGAAGCCATAAATGGGGGATCTGATCCAATGACTACATGATGGTAGCATAGTCTTAGTGCTCCAGGAAGTTGCTAGGAAGCACGAGACTATAAACTACACTGCTCAGTTGGTGGAACTACGTGACAATGGGGATGCACGAAAAGGGGTAATGTCACAACATTAGAAGGCGTGCGAAGGGAGTTGCGCTCTGAGGCGAGATACCACACAATACAACTAGAATATGATTGTTACAATCACTGTTCATGATTTGACTACCAGAAGATAGTTAAGAGGAGAAGGGGGGTAGAATTTAAGGCTGAAATATTTGGATATCTGTCACCAAATCAGTATCTATGGATGGATTTTGGGGGGAACAGTCGAATTTGAATTTGAACTCGCCTATAAATTACCCGTGGTCATCTAGCAAAAAACACTTTGCATATTTAGAATTCTTGCACTATGTTGTCTGTTAGGGTCCTATAATTTTTATAGGATTGCTTGATTATAGTTGATGATTATTATATTTTGGATATTGTAAATAATATTCCATATTTTAAATTATTTCCAAAAAAGTTCAAAACCTTAAGAAAAATAAAAAATAAAATGTTTGCAAGATGAAATGCAGCATTAGAGGATAATTAAGTATGTTTAGATTAAATTAATCAGATCATTTAAATGTGATTAAATGAAACTGTAATAAAGGCCTTGGTACTATAGTTTGATTTTATTGTAAGGTTGAAAACGACAAAAAGGGATTTTGTCACATGGGGTTAAACAGTTGTAGCTTTCCCACTCCTTGATCCTTTCGCTCCATAGATCGATAGCTCACAATACTTTTTGGTCCCCCTTCTCCATCCTAGATTTACCATCGGGGTGGGTTTCGAAAAGGAAATTTTATCCCACTGGTCCCATGCTACATGTCTTCTCCTCCGCATTTCGCATCCCCATCCCCCATGATATCGCCTACCACTCCGAGCCCCCTTCGAAAACTACTTACCACATTCCTTCTTACCACTCTCCTTTCCCACCATCTTTCCCATGCACTTATGGTTATGTTACCCTCCATTCCCTGACTGCCATGTCATCTATCGCGTCGACATCATTAATTTGTCTCATGATCAGTTGAAACTATTTTTTTCCTATACGACACATTGAATTCAAGCATTGTTTCCAAACCAATTAGGACAAATTTATAGAAACTGAAAGAGTCTTTTTTTACCAACGTCCTCATGTACAAACCCCCCCCCCCAGTTTTCTAATAGCTATTATGGTTTGGGATATACAGATGAAGCTTTGCAGACATATTTTCCTAATTTTTCTTGTTTAGTCATACTTTTTCGGAACATATTGTGGCCAATAAGAGATGAATATTAAAAACTACAGGAGGTTTGTGTTCCTAAGATTCCAAAGTACAATAACCTACTTCTATGTTACACAACTATTATAGAATGAGAGATACATTTACATCTTTACAACCTTTGTTTCAAACTGTGCAAATTCCCGTTTCAGTCACCATTTTTTAGAGAATATTGGGAACGGATGGAGCTGAAGTTTGGGAAACTGAGAGAGGTTTATATCAAGAACATATTTATCTACAATAAAATCTCTCATGTTTTACATATCTATCTCATATTGAGATATACAAAGGGATGACTGGACCCTATTCTATAGAATTTTGGGAGGAAAATTCTCAAAGATAGTTGGCCACCTCATCAACTAAGAGTTACAATCAAATTCGAATTTCTCTTCTTTCTCAATAGAAATCCATAATGATAGTGCCAAGTAGATACATTAGTTTTGAATGTCTTACATTCCATTTCTATTTGTGTAATATAGTTTAGGATATTTATAAAAAGATCTTTAGATTTTTATCAAGATACCTTAGTTTATAATTTCTATAAATACTTCATCATTTGAAGTGATAAAGGGTTGGGATTTGTGATGAGAAATACTACCATTCATTGTAAATTTGTTCATTGAGTTCAAGTGACCTTTTGCAGTAATATAAGACAAGTTGTTTCAGGATTCATGTGTCATATCTATTGGTGAAGTGCATCTACTATTCTTTGTTTATTTTCTCTCTCTATCATGCTTATTTATTCTCTATTCTGAATTAATAAATAGAAGAGTGATGAATAGGATTCATTACCTAGAGCACCCTATTTTGGCTGTTGTTAATTCTACATGTTTTCCTTTGATATCAAGTTAAAGAACTCTTAATTTCTCTTTAGCTTCAATTGAATCTAATTTCCTTCTTCTAATTCATTTCATTTAAATCTAAAAAATCCAATAGTATGCCTAGCTTGCCCTATTTCACTTAAGCTTGATACTTCTACAAATTGATCTCCCCAAGCTCTCCTGACTCCATTGCCCAATGGCCTTTGCTTGTTATTCCAACCAAACCAATTCAAAAACCAAACTTTGAGCCCAATAAATAGCCCGAAATTCCCAGTAAACAAAGTAAAATCTTACAGAGAGATCCCTCTCTGAGGTTAGGAGGCATAGATCCTAAACTCGAAAGAGGTTTTGATGTTGCCTCCGTGGTTTTTTCTTTATTCTTGAAATTATGGAACACTAACATAGTGGTGACCATACTAGGGAGGAAATTTTTTCTTCCTTAGAAAAGTGTATCAAGTTCCAGATCTAATTGCTGATGGTGAATAGTGATCAAACACAAGAAAGCTAAACTATTCACATGGCGACTCCATGTTTCAAGAATCCAGAGCTGAAAGTTGGCATGGTGACTCCCTTATCAAAGAATCCAAAATTGCAAAGAACTTATGGTGACTCCATTTCATTTTTTATTGCTTTAAAAATGAGTTCAAGAATACAATGCATGTATGCTCCTATGGACAGATCAAGAATTCCAAGTTTTCCAAATCCCATGCCCAACAGTGATTGGTTAATGTATCTTCCATTTTTTAAAGATAAAAAAGTAGATGATGTTGCTGTACATTTATTGAGGTTTCATATGCACATCTATAAGCTTAAAATTAAATTTCATGATGATTTCCTTATGAAAATTTTTATGGCAAGTTTGGAGGAAAAGGCTAGATCTTGGTATGAAAATCTGCCTGCTGCTAGTATATGTTCGTTAAAGCATTTTCATATTGTTTTTTGTGAGAAATACAGAGGTAATTATCCATATTCGTTGCTGATTCAAAACTATTGTGATGATTTTGAAAATTTTATTCAATATCTAGAAGATTACTATCATGATGATCAATACACAAACGACGAAATACTAGAGGCTTTAGATGGAAATCCTTTTCAACATTATGAACAAAAATTAGAAGTCTTGCCTTAATTGTCTTCCCCTCACGAAAAAACCGAGGATGTATGTTGTCTATATGTTCATGAAGATTCCCCATAGGAAATAATTCTTGCAACACCATGACAAATTGATCAGCCAGAGGTAAAGGAAGAAATCCAATAGCCTAAACCTAATCAAGAAAAGGAGAACAATGAAAATCAGCAAGATATTTCAAATACCATGGATGAACACATTAAAACTATGGTTTTCTCAAGTGCAGAAGATCAAATTAAAGAACAAATTCCTTGTACTAATAAGCAAGTAAAGGTAATTGAGAATATTGTTACACATGCATTTGTTGATTTACAATAGTCTTGTGATCCAAAAGAAGAACCAACAGAGCTTAATCCTCTTGATCCACAAGAACATTTTCAACAAGTAGTGTTTTCTTCAGTGATTAAAGACCAATCAGATTTATATGATGAAGATCTTATGTTGCATGTTTTCCATGATCCTTTGGCTAGTTTATTGCATTCATTGGTGAAGGGAGAATTTTCCAGATTTGTCAATGCAACTATTGGATGTAATGGAAAAGTTGAGTTGTCATTTTCTAAATTTATTTTTCCACCAAAATAAGTAGAATGCATACTTTAATTAAGTATCCATTTGCTTGAATGGTTGGACTAAATGTTTGTTATCATTTGATATGGCAGTCATTTTATTAGATTAAAGTAGGTAGCAGAGTGAAAATAAGCTCAGTACCTTGAGCGTTTGTGTTTTTCAAAGCATTCTTTTGAGTTTCAGTTTCAGATTGCAATATGACTTTCAGTTCAGTGTATATTTCAGATTTCAGTGTGAAGAATGGTTTTGATTTCAGTTTGAGAGTTTTTCAGTCGCAAAGATTTTATAGCAGAATAGGTTGCAGGTTATGGGAGTAGTCAAATGGATCAGTCTACTAGTCTACGATGCTCTCGACACATCACTAGGAAGTGCCATCCCTAGCTCGAGCCACTGTTAAGGTCCTATAATTTTTATAGGATTGCTTGATTATAGCTAATGATTATTATATTTTGGATATTGTAAATAATATTCCATATTGTAAATTATTTCCAAAAAAGGTCAAAACCTTAAAAAAAATAAAATAGAATATGCTTGCAAGACGAAATGCAGCATTAGAGGATAATTAAGTATGTTTAGATTAAATTAATCACATCATTTACATGTGTTTAAATAAAATTGGAATAAAGGCCTTGGTACTATAGTTTGATTTTATTGTAAGGTTGAAAACGATAAAAAGGGATTTTGTCACATGGGGTTAAACAGTTGCAGCTTTCTCGCTCCTCAATCCTCTCACTCCATAAATCGATGGCTCAAAATCCTTTTCAACCACCCTTCTCTATCTTGTCTTTACCGCCAGGGGGGGGGGTTCGAAAAGGCAGTTTTACCCCACCAATCCCATGCTACATGTCTTCCTGTCTACGTTTCAGACCCCCCCTCATGATACGACCTACCACTATGACCCCCCTTCAAAAATTGCTTACCACCTTCCTTCTTACCACTCTCCTTTCCCACCATATTTATCGCACACTCCTAGTTATGTTACCCTCCATTCCTCAACTGCCATGTCATCTCCCACATGGACGTCATTCATTTGTCTCATGATCAGTTGAAACTATGCTTTTTCCTATATGCCACATTGACATCAAACATTTTTTCCAAACCAACGAGGATGAAATTTCAAAAACTGAAAGAGGTTTTTTCTTCCAACATCCTCATGTACAAAAACCTCTCTCATTTTTCAAATAGCTATTATGGTTTTGGATATACATATGAATCTTTGCAGACATATTTTCCTAAATTTTCTTGTTTAATCATACTTTTGCAGACCATATTTTGGCCTTTAAGAGACGAATCTTGAGAAGATTGAGTTTTGTGTTCCTAATATGCCAAAGTACAATAAACGACTACATATTTTCCACATCTATTACAGAATGAGAGATACATTTACATCTTCACAACCTATTTTTCAAACTGTGCAAAGTCTTGTTTAGCCACCTTTTTGCAAAGAATATTGGGAACCGCTGGAGCTGAATTTTGGGAAATTGAGAGAGTTTTATCTCAAACACATATCTATCTACAATAACCTATCTCACTTTTTACACATCTATCTTTGGTTGAGATATACAAAGGAATGATTTGACCTTATTTTGCAGAATTTTGGGAGGAAATGCTCAAAGACAGTTAGCCACCTCATCAATGAAGAGTTGCAATCAAATTTGAATTTCTCTTCTTTGTCAATAGAAATCCATAATGATAGTCCCAAGTAGATACACTAGTTTTGAATGTCCTACATTTCATTTCTATTTGTGTAAAATAGTTTAGGATATTTGTAAAAATATCTTGAGAATTTTATCAAAATATTTTAGTTTAGAATTTGTATAAATACTTCATCATTTGAAGTAAGAAAGGGTTGGGATTTGTAATGAGAAAGAGTACCATTCATTGTAAAGTTGTTCGCTGAGTTCAAGTGACCTTTTGCAGTAATACAAGACAATTTATTTCAGGATTCATGTGTCATATCTATTGGTGAAGTGCATCTACTGTTATTTGTTTATTTTCTTTGTCTATCATGCTTATGTATTCTCTATTCTAAATTAATCAACAAAAGTTCATAAATAGGATTCGTTACCTAAAGAGCCTTATTTCGGCTTATGTTAATTCTACATGTTTTCCTTTGATATAAAGTTAAAGAATTCTTAATTTCTCTTTAGCTTCAATTGAATCTATTTCCCTTCTTCTACTTCATTTCATTTAAATCTAAAAGATCCAATAATGTTGTTGAGGTAAATCCCCTCTGCGGACAGAGGCGATCCCACTAGCCCAAATGGGGTCTAGCAACAATCAAACAATGCTAACATGCAGGTTCCTAATTGCAAATTAAACACTGATGATGAGGGCCTACCTCGAATCCAACGCTAGTACTTGTAGAAGAGTTGTCGCTCCTGTTCTTTTGCTCCGGCTGGTCACAATCCCCATGATCCTCGTGAACGGACACCTGCACATGCAAAGAACGACACAAATACAGGCATAAAATCCAAGAGATGCAAGTATATATCAGTAAAAAATGATATAACTCAAACATCATTATAAAGACAATAAGAGTGGAACCATAATGATAGTTGTCTATTATTATTGATAAGCAAAGAAGAATACAACCATAGTTCTGACGTCTTTGGCTGGGTGATCAGCAACACATGCCTTGTAAAGCTTGTTGGGACTGGGGAACAAGCCTCTATCTCCTTGGTTACTTGGACAAGAATCTCCTCATTTAAGATTTAGCCTTATGGGGATGAAGAAGGCCTCTTGTAGCATGAGCTTAGCAATTCTCAGACTTTGGGACTTAGAAATTGGAGCTTGGAGAGTAGAATTACTAACTAGCTTGTCAAAGGCAAAAGGACAAGCTTATATAGAGAGAGGAGAAGGAGTTAGGATCATACACAAGATTCATGGGATTGGTCTTATCATTAAGAAGCTTCCATGAGAGGTGGATAACTACTTCCCTTCTATGGAGATTCGAAGCCCAACTGAACTAACTCAAGCTAGAATCAGTTCATGAATAGGTTAGGAAGAACCTTCACAAGTTGGTTTGTTAAAAACTTTACCCAACTGGGCTAGCGCGAGTGTGACTCTGAGACAGAGCGCCAGCTGGCACGCCCTCTTTGGAGGATTTCCCCATGGCGCGAGTGATACACGTGGAACAACGCCAATGGAAAACGGGATACTTTTATGGCTATTTTGCAGAAGTGTCTTTAGGGCATTGAAGTACATACCAAGGGGATAACTGCAAGTGTTTCAGGTTTATGTCACTTCTCACAGGTCCCAGAATAAGTCCTCCAAGGTGCGGGAGAAGGGGTAACAGGGATGGTGACAAATTACTGTGTAACATATGCCCCCTAAAGCATGAGGCCCGAGAGAGAGAGGGGTGAAATGCTTTACAAGAACATGGCCAACTGAAAACACAACCGCCGGAGAACCTGCATGAAGAAGTACAACTGATATCTCAAGTACATGATGTATGTGGTATGGGCGCAACCATCCATAGCATAGTACATAAAAATCTGGATCCAAGGTATGGACATAGCCATCAAGTAAGGATCGATAAGTAGACTCAGGCATGGTCGCAACCATCCAGTGAATGAGTCATGTAATGATCATAATAATCCACAAAATCGCAACTTGGATATCAACAGATAAAATCCAGGGTCTTGCGCTCCATCTTGACCCGAACAAAGTACAAGTTCAAGCATGCGAATATGGGAGTCGAAGTCGAACATGCAAGAACATCGTCTAATTACCAGTCAATGATGAAAATTGTTAACAGATGCGAGAGGTACCATCGATAATGACAATGGTCCTCAAGGTACTATAGGTACAATCTACGACGTGCGAATTAGGGAGCCAGCGTCAAACACCCGTAGAATCATTTGATCGGAGGCCAATGATGAAAACCTCGCATCGAACACGAAGAACCTGCCATTGAGGCATGTAGGCTCCAAGGCACCTGAAGGGAGTCTCTAAGTCAACTACCTGGATAATGAGCTGAAGTCGATAGGAAGTGACCTTGATCGAAGGTCGGCCATAATGTTTCCCACATCATCGACACAAGACAGAGAAGGATAAGATGTTTTGTGTGAGGTATCAGAGGGAGGTTGCGTATTCAGCAGGGTTCAACTTCTCTTGAACATATTGGTGGCACGACAGTGGACTTGGTAGTATTTGACATCAAATGATCAGAGGTCATGGTGACAAGGCAACGAGAGGTCAAACAGGATAACCCAAACCCATGGAGGCAAGTGTAAAAACAAGATGAGATGTCCCCACCCAGACACGAATGCAGACAAGTTCCATGTTCAAGACCGACATACTACCGACACAACAATAATTGTGGTTCCATTTTCCCCACCATTTCTGGTGAGTACCCCGGTTATTTTTTGATGACAAGCTTGACGGGGATAACATATGCTTGAAGGGCATCATTTCCACGGAATCCGATGTCATTAAGTTTTAACGAGTCTGACAAAGGAAGAACTTGGCATCTTTTCATGTTTAGAGAGTCTGAAAAGACAGCGGAAAAGGAAACTCCAGGGGTGTCCTTTTTTCGTAAATTTGTGTCTCTCGAGCCCAAAAAAGTATAAAACAATGCTCGAAAGAACTGCCCAACCATTACGATCGAGGAGTACTTTTCATGACTAGTGATCTTGACTTGAAAAAGTAAAAAAGTGATCGAAACCACGTTGTTTCATAACCATTAACGAGCCTGAAACGACAAGGGACTGACAATCTTTTTGTCTTTACATGGTCAGAAAAGAGTTTAAAGACGACCGCCTCTTATTTACATTTAACGAGTCAAGAGGAATAACTCGACACTCTTTTCATCTTTAAACGGTAAAAAAAGAGCTGAAAATAGACCTCCATTTTTATTCTCTTTAACGAGTCAAAAAGGAAAAAATACTCGCCAATCTTTTCATATTTTATGAGTCAGAAAAGAGCTTAAAGGTGACTTGTCCTAGAGGAACGAGTGGTATAAAGGGTATCAACTGGTTCCGGCAATGGTGGAACTGCTCAAAACATGTAATGGTCAAGAGGCTGGCTAACAAAACTACTCTTAACTGCGGTCCCTCAGGAAAGGAAAACAAGCAAGTGAAAGCATATGACGGCCAAAGAGATGCGATGGATAAAAACAACCAAGGCTCATCTAACATAATTTTTGCGGATAAAATGGAAATCCGAGATGTACTTGGGGTATGGGTTCATTTTAACACAAGCTTGAACCATGGAGAAACTCTGCTTGGATTCAGTTTCATGTTTACACACAGCTTGAAATGAAAAACTATGCTTGTTATAAGTTCGCATGCCCCCAGCATAATGACACAAAATGAGGTACATGCCCCCCAAGCTTCATTGCATTCAACAAAGTGGATGGAATGAAGGTTCACTGTTAAGATCTTGGAAAGACTCGACTTGTATTTTACGAGATTTTAATCAAAAGACTTGATTTGGAAAGGGAGTTGTTTCATTTGTTAACGAGCTTGACACAGGATCAGGAACTATGCTCGACCAGACCTAGTTTCATTTTTTAAGGAGCTTGACATAGGAAAGTGAACTATGCTCTGAACGACCTAGTTTCATTTTTTAAGGAGCTTGACATAGGATAACGATGAACAGGAAGTCATTGCTTCCAAGAGTGTCACTCCCGGTGGAAGAATAACATCTTGGAAGTCAGGACCCAATGCCCCTAGGACACTATGCATGACGGCGGCATCGTTGGATATAGGCACGGGATAAGTAGCCACGTAGTTGACTTGCGGTGGGGCAGATACAACCGGTGGATAAAAACCAGGAGGGGATGACAACTGCGCAGGAGGCACCGAGGGACTGAAGAATGATAATTGATCTATAGTCACAATTCTTCGAGTGTGGAAAGCAAACCACACAGAAAAGTGAAGAGACAAGGGCCCCCATGGCATAAACATAGTCATGCCCAAGGAGAAGACTGAAATCTAAAGCACCTTGGGTAACTAGTACGTCTATATAGACGGTTTTGCCTCCCAAAGTACTGGGGAACTTCGGAAGGATCCTTAATGGTTGATTGGTTCCTCTGTCAAACGCTAACAGATTCTGTGCGACCGGCACAAGCTGTGGGGAGCCCAAAGCTTTCCAAGTAGTGGAAGGCATAAGACTGACAGATGCACCCTCATCCAAGACAGTGCCAGGTACTGCCTTATGACAGGCATGTACTGTAATCTGGAAAGACACATGGGATGGAAGGCGGAAAGTAGTCAGGTGACTCCAGTCGAAGGAAACGACCGAACTACTTGGTGGGGGAATTGTATGATTGCCCCCCTGCACTAAAGGAACCGAAGAAGGACCCTCTGAATCAGTTAGGATAGGAGGGTTATTTTCAAACTTAGGAGAATTTGACGAGACGAGAAGAACATGATCATGATGCTCTCCCAGAACAGAGTGATCAACAGGTGGTGAACTCAAGTTGACACTCTCTCCGACCAATGGTTGGTCTGGAACAGGCTTAGCACAACCAGGTTCAGGAAGAGGAGGATGGACAAGAGAAGGATCTAAGTCAATCTCTTTGTCGACAGGGAGAGGATCTGAAGAGAGCCTCTGATAACCAACGGGGAGTTCAGGTGAAGAAGCTGTAAGACTTTCCAAAACAGTGGAAGCTTTATCCATGAGTGGACAAAGGTGAAGGAGATGGTTGCCTTCATATAACCTACAGGGGAATCGAATCTTCCCGTTCTTCTTACCATTGCCAGTTGGTAGTGTAGCATTGCCATGAGCTTCAGAGGGCGATGAGGGGTAGGCCGGATCACGAGACCATGCTTCTAAGACCTTAGGAAGGTGTTGAAGCCCCGAAAATTGGGTCAACAACAAGGGGGATACCCACCCGGTCCGGACCTTGGTTGGAAGCTCCTTATCCGTTTGGTATAGCGGGTCCGACTGGGGATAATGGGACCAGTTTCCCAATCTAAGGGTGTGTGTGTGTGTAGAGTTGAATGATGTTGATCTAAGAGTACTTAAAGCTAATTTAATTCAAATTCTTAAACTAACTCTATGCTATTGTAATCTAATGAGAAACAACACATCTGATCTACGCTAACCCGGGGGTGTATATCTTCTATTATGCGATCTAAAGAGATTTCAAACAATAACTGGTAATAAAGATCATTCAGCTATCATAAGAATAGAAATCAGTTAAGACAAACCACTTTGCATAAGAAGTTAGGAAAAACAGTTGTGAAAAACATATCGCATAATAAATTATTCATATATCAAACATAAATAAATGACTCCACCGTACAGAAGTGCCAAATGGTAACTCATACATTCATGCAATAACATATAAACAACTAAAAACTATAAATCACTTCAAGAATATAAGCAGAAAAATGGCCAAGAGATAAAAGTACCATTTATGACTAATCCTACTCATAAACTTCAAGCAAAAAACGATTTATCTCTACTTGTTCTAACATCTACTAAGAGTACAAAAGTGCAACATCAGTAGCAGACATCAAATGCAAACATTAATAAATCTCGATCCATCCATTCATCAAAACCTCCTCTGAGGGTGCAGAAGTGCATGTTCCGAGGACAAGTTTTTGACAAATTTCTGGGCCCTTCTCTAAATGCCTGAGAAGGGTTTAAATACTGCTAGCTAATTAACTTAATTACATAAATTTAGGATACGGTTTTAAATGACCGCCCTTCCGATAAAGCAAAACTATTTCTAAAAAATTGAATCTAATTCTAAACTATTTCTGTATTTGCTCCTTAGTGCTGCAAGCATGCAACATTCGCCTGGGAAGAGTCGGCTAGTCGCCTTCCGCTTTTGTTTGAGCTATGAAAATAGAAATAACAAGCGCTGGCACCACTTTCTGGTAAACTAGAAGATATTTTCGAGAATATTCCTCTGGCTGGGTGTATTCACTGCGTGTATACTTGGTAATGACCCAAATTTCTCTTAAACTGATTCTGCTTTTGCTATTTCGGTTTCCGGCCTTGTGAATGACTGAAAAAGTTAGGGACTTTACTCTCTGAATAATTTTCTGCATCGAAAACTGCCTCCGTTCTTTATTCCGGGCTTCCCTGGTGCGTAAGCTTCAGGGTTTTTTTGTAAACATGCTGCTTTTGTGCGCCTTTGATTCTTAGCTTTAGGTGGCCTATTGACATCAGCATCTGTTGAGTGATACTCTGGAATCTGTGGTCCTGTCGCATGCGGCATCCGTCTCTGAAGGGATTTCTTCTCTGTTCTCTGAGCATTGACACTTTCCCCTTTTCCTTAGATGTTTCCTGCACATTGATTCATGTTATTTCCTGTCTTACAGTTTACGCAAAGGAAAAGAGTAATGATAATGAAGATTGACATGAAAGCTTTAGGCTCTTATGAATGCATAATCATGACATCCATAGCGAACTGACTCTTCGAAAAACACGAGACTGTCCTTCCTGAATACTTTGGCATACAATCATTAATTTCTTTTAAGGCGCGCGCCCAATTTTGGTTAACGGACAGCTTTCCATTGAATACTGCGCCGAGGAAAATTTGCGATGGGCGATTTCTGCGACTCGTATCGCAGCATTGCAGATCGCATCGTCAAGATGTGTCATCGTAGAAAATCATGATCGCGAATTTTCGCAAATCGCATTTATCACAGATCGCAACATCGCAGCATCGTAGCATCGCAGATCGCAACATCGTAGATTGCAACATTTAGTCATTCAGTCATTGTGTGCTACTTACGCGATGTTGCGATATGCGATGTTGCATATCGGCCGTCGGAGATTTCTTAAGTTTTTTCATTTAAGAGCGCTTCATAATGAATGCGATGAGATGAATTTCGTGTTGCTTCTTCGTAGTTTATTATGCTCATAAGAAAACGTTTCATTCTCTTTTCGCGATGCAATAAAGTTTGAAGGAGTTAAATACAAAAAATTTCATAAAATGTTTATTTGGATTTTCTATTAAGGGTCCCCATTTGCTTGGTGTTATTACTAATATCAAACAAAGAGGGGGGTTGTTGGTGGCCACAACAATGGCGATTCACTGGGAAGAACCAGTTATCTCTGCTTTTCTATTGAATTTTAACTTCCGAAACAGAAAAATTTTCATAAGTCTAAATTTTTTTATGGACAGATAGAGTACATTATGCCTTATCCTATCAATGATATTTTGTTTCAACCTTTTTCTATTCCAATCGTTTGCTTTCTCAGGCTTAGTCCTTGTATTTACATCAGCCACTACTTGGTCTTTTAAAGAAAAAATAAGGTCTTCTCTGCATGTTGGCTTTTTAAAATATGCTCATTTGTCGTAGGTAGAGCCTCTACTGTCAGCAGGCGTCCATAGCCTCGACAGGGTTACCTGTTACCCAGCAATGATCCTTTATCCCGCTTAAGGCTATTTACAACCTTTCAGAGAAAAACCCATTTTGACACTTTTTCCTTTTTTATTCTCTAAAGAACAATGTCTTGGTTTGGTGGCCAAATTATGACAGAGTCATTCACTTGATTTACACTTTTGCTGAACAAGCTGGCTTGTGATGAGACCCCTTGTCTTTTGATTACAATAATCTTGAGTCGTTGCCCTGTTTTGGTGGACAGTATTGGCAAAGTCAGCAAGTTATAATATCTGTGATCATGATAAGCCGGCTCGTGATGAGAGCTCTTATCCTTTGAGATATAGTGTTTTCTCGGATTGTTCCTCTGAATGCTGCGATTTTCTTTAGCAGGGAGGAAACCATTGTTTTTACTTAAGAAAACTCTAGACGACAATAATAGAGTTTGAAAACAGCAGTTTTACAGAGAATATTTATTTTATTATTGATACCTTTCATTGTGCTGACATAAAACAATTTTTTTGCCAAAGGTTGCTTTCATCAAAATTTTTTGAAGTTGAAACTAGTATCATATCTAGGCTAAAGTTAACTCTATCCATCAATAATAAAGATCAGATTTTTTGAAAAATTTTACTATTTGTACAAGCGAAAAATCAAAATCTGATAGAGAATTGGTGTCTTTTTTCGTGAACCCCTATAGTAACCATCTACAACTGGTTTTATTTATAAGAAAGAAGAAAAACAAAAAACTATCCTACAAAAAATAGAAGAGTAATCTTCTATGGAAAATATATTTTAAGGATCTGTCCATTAACAGGCAAAGAATCCTTTCTACCTGCTAAATCCTACAACACAAACGTTGATGGGCCTATGACTTCTACAATCTGAAAAGGACCAAGCCACACTTTCTGGAATTTTGTATGTTTGCCCTTTTCTTCATGAGCCTTATCCCATTTCAAAACTAGATCTCCCATCTGAAAATTTTTTCTGGTCATTATGCTTGAATCAAAAGAGGATTTTATTAGCGCTTGGTGATGAGCATGGGCTTTCTTAGCTTGTTCTTGTTGTTCTTCTAATTTAATTATTTCCATTTGTCTTAATTGTAAGGAGGAAGTAGATAGTTCATTGATGTATTGTACTAAAGACAAGGAGGGGATCGTTAAGTGAGTTGGAAGAACCACTTCCTTCCCATAAACTAAATTAAAGGGAGAAGTGCTGATTGAAGCTTTCTTCATTATTCTATCTGCCCATAAAGGATTTACCAAAGTTTTGTGCCAATTCTTTTGGTTCTGGTCAACTGTTCCTTTAATAATCCTGATTAGGTTTTTATTTGTTGACTCAGCTAATCCATTTCCTTGCGGATAGTAGTTGGCCGAATATTTCAGTTTGAACCCTCTTTTAAGTGCAAACTCAGTCATTGCATTCCCAGAAAAGTACGAGGCATTATCAAACATCAAAGCCGTCGGCAATCTAAACCTAGTGATTATAAATTGATCTATGAATTCAATGATGTTTTCAGAATTAGCTGTCTTGAGAGGAATTGCTTCTACCCATTTAGTAAAATAATCTATTGCCGTGAGGATATACCTACGCTATTTAGAAGAGTGAGGAACGATCTCACCTATTATGTCCAAGCCCGACTGATTGAACGGTTGTTCGATGTTCACTGGCTGTAGTGGCATGGACGACTTCTTTTGTCTCCCTGCAGTAGTTTGGCAAACTTGGCATTTCCTCACATAACTATGTGAGTCTTTGAATAGTGTGGGCCAATAATATCTTGCACGTAAGATCTTATGTGCAGTAGCATCTCCAGCATAGTGTCCGCCCGCGGGTCCATCGTGGAGTTCCTGCAAAACCTTTTCGGCTTCAGTTTTCTCAAGACACCTAAGAAGCACAGAGTCATAATTCCTTTTAAACAGAACATCATTTATGAGCTGATATTGTTTAGCTTTCAATCTCAGAGCTCTTTTCTTAGTGTGATCCAGGTGTGTTGGAGCATACCTGTTCTTAAGATAATAAATGGTGTCAGCATATAATGATTCTGTATCGTTTAGGCTTACCTCATACCTTTGTATCTCTTCAGATGAATTTTCAGGAATTTGCGATGCTCCAGCCAACATTTTGCAGAAGCCTTGACCTCTCACAATGCTTGCTGGTTTGATCTCAAGGTCATATTCTTGTAAAGCAGTGATCCAATTTGCTCTTTTTTCACCCACATCTTTCTGTATTAGAAGGTTTCTTACCGCTGGAAACGGTACTATGACCTTGGTATGGGATTTAAGTACGAAAGGTCTGAAGTATTTGATCACTTTGAAAACAGCATATGCATGTTTCTCCACGTCTGAATAGTTAAGTTCAGCACCTTGTAGATTCGAGCTAAAAAATGCGATTGGAGATTCCGCTTTCCCTTGATTTGCTTGAGTTAGAATCGCGGCATATGATTTCTCTGAGGCGAATGTGTATAAGATAAAATATTCTGAGAAATTTGGGGTTGCTAAAGATGGAGCATTAATGATAGCTTGTTTGATCAGGTTGAATGCTTCATGCTCATCTTGGCCCCATTTGAAATTTGAATTCTTTTTTATCATGGTTTGCAAAGGAGAAACAATTCGTGAAAAATCTGCGACAAATCTTTTCACAAAATTGATTTGACCAAGAAAAGATTGCATGGCCTTTTTATTATGAGGTAGGGATATTTCAGAAATTTCTTTGATTCTGTCAGGATCAATGTGAATACCAGATTTTGACACTATGAATCCTAGAAGTTTTCCTTCACTTAATGCGAAAAATATTTCTTTGGGTTAAGTGAAATTCCATACCTTAAACATCGTTGAAATATTTGTTTTAAGTCTTTGAGATGGTTGCTTCGCTTCTTGGAGTACACTGTTATATCATCCAAATAAATTACTATAGACTTATTGACTAAACCCTTGAATGCGATGTCCATGGCTCTCTGAAATGTAGCGCCGACATTGATCAAACCAAATGGCATCTTCCGATATGCGTATGTGCCCCATTTAGTTTGGAATGTGGTTTTTAACTAATCATCGGGATGTACCAACACTTGATTGTATCCTGAAAATCCATCCAAAAAAGACATTAATTCTGAGCCTGCTACTGCCTGTAATATCTGCTCCATAGGAGGGAGGGGAAAATTGTCTTTTTGATAGGCTTTGTTGAGATTCCGAAAATCGATGCAGATTCTAATATCTCCGATTTTCTTTCTAATGGGTACCATATTGGAGACCCATTTGGAATGTCTGACGGGGAAAATTATTCTGGCTTTTAATAATTTATTCAACTCGGTTTTTATTTGGTTTTCTAAATTGGAGTGGATTTTTCTGAGTTTCTGTTGGACAGGTTTTTCGTTGTCAATCATAGGGATAGTATGTTGAATAATAGAAGTGTCGTATGTCTTCAACTCATCATAATTCCAGGCAAAAACATTTTTGTATTGTCTCAAAAGACGAATATATGCTAGTTTTTCTTCAGGGGCTAGGCCGTGGCCTAGATTAACGTTTTGTGGTTTATCATCGGTTCCCAGGTTTACTAATTCGTAGTTCA